>VZTR01024231.1:68644-106545 GCA_013400775.1 Chaetops frenatus
ATATATATATATATATATGTGTGTGTGTGTGTGTGTGTGTGTGTGTATGTATGTATATATATATATATACACAGACACATGTACATATTTAAAGTAACTATTTACTTTATGGCTATAAAATTATTGTTCCTAGAGAATTCAAACAAAAACTAAAACCTTCACTCCAGCTGTATCAGATGAATCTTGTTTATGTTCCAAGACTCAAACAAAATCAATTACTTTGGAAATACTGTATTACTGATACATGATTTAAGATTCGCGTTACAAGCAGTTTGTGTCCCTAGTACTAATCTTATAACAACCTAGTCATGTTTATAAAGCTTTACTGAAAAATGATAACATATCCATTACAATAAGGACCAAAATGTCATCCTTATCCCAAATTACGTAGAGTTGTCTCAGTAGCATCCCAACCCATTTCAGCTAACCAGTCAGCCTAACAAGGAAGCAATAGGTGACCTCTAGTTTCCTACTGTGGGTGGGGTTATGATCCATAACCTCCAATGTACATCTGTGGCTAAAGCTGTAACTGTAACATACAATACACACACTTTTAAAGTAAAAGCACCTTGAAGCTCCACAGAGCTAAAAAGTGCTGACCAATCCTTATCCTCACAACTGGTAATCCCTCTTGTACTCATTGATAACACCTTTCACTGGCAGAACCTCCAGACAGCTATGGGATTCTTCTCTGTTTGGTGACTGTTGTTTTTCAGTTTCAATCCCATAAAATAATGGGGTTTTTTTCTATTTGTGTCAAAATAATCTATTAGAAAAAGAGAAGCAGTTAACACCTTTCATATAAAATACTGACAAGAATCACATGAAGTACAATACACGGTATACAATCTAGCTTTGTGGAATCACTTCTAACGTTTACTATTTTTACCAAAAAAAAAAAAGGGAGCACAGTCTGTAAGGAAACAGGTTAGCAGCTTATTTGGGTGGTTTTTTGTAGCATCTGATTAAAACACTGTTTGAACGAATCACAGTTGGTCTCTTGCACACTAAACTTTGGGCCAGGCCTCTACAAAAAGGCAGAGGCAAACTACATCAGGGGCATTTTGGGGTGTACATGCCCCAGCACTGTCAGTGTTTTCCCCTCAGCCCCCATCACCTCTTGGTAGTCAGGAGTGAAGGGGTGAAGCTCAGCCAGCAAATCACAGGGGGAAAGGAGCTGTTGAGGTGGTTTCTTTGTCTTTTTTCCCCCATCATTACAACAATCTCTTCTAGTTGGCAATAAATTAAATTACTTTTTTCCAAGTAAAGTTTGTTTTGCTCATTACAGTAATTGGTAAGGGATCTCCTTGTCTCTATCTCCACAAACAAGAAAGCATTTTCTTTGTCTCTCCTTCAGACCCTAATGACTGAAATAGAGAATTTCTTTTAAGAGCTTAAACTGAACTAATCTCAATTTTATTCCTTTCAACTGCTCTATTTTGAGTGCATCTTGTTTTTTCCCTCAGTGTTGCAGCTCCTCCACTGCTTCTCAGGTTTTCTGGCACTTCCATCACTTGGATTCATGTGATTTCCTCTTCTTTATCCAGCTCCCATCACATTTTTTATGTTGTCCTTTGGGAAAAGAGGGAAGAAGAAGAAATTTGAAGAGAGCCTCACTGTCACATGTGTTTTAAATGAGGGGAAGACACTTCTGGAGGTGCTTTCCAATCTTAATGATCGTATGATTCTATTTGGCTTTAGTCAGCTGTCTGGTTTATTTGGTTTAGGCTGGGATTGTTTTACTGGCTACATGGGAGTGAAAATACACCAATAATTTCCCCTCAGACCTTCTGCAAAAGCCCTTTGGCAACTAGGCATATGGCTATACATATCCAAAAGCCCCAGGAAATGAGAGATCACTGTGGCAGAAGAATAAAGAGATGAAGAAATCAGGCCAGTTTCAGACTCCAGAATAGCACTTCTGAAGACTGACATTCATCAACTCCACTTGCAGCCAAGGCTTAGCTCTCCCTCGTCATCTATCATTATCACTATGTATCCAAATAGTCCTTGACAACCTCACTCTACACTTAGTGTCAGTGCATGGCACTGCTGTGGTTGGCAGTGAAGGTCACAGCCCTCACAGCCTTTGTCCTCAAGGCGGGGCTGGCCAGGCTGGAATGACATTCAGTGGAGGAGGTCAGTTCTGAAGTGGGTGACCCCTTTCTTACCCATTTCATTCTGGATGTTTTTCAGTTCCTTCTCCAAACAAAGTGGGAAGATCTCAACTGCTTCCAAGAAAGTTGGTTATATTTTTCAGATAAGGACTTCTCTTAATTTGCTTCCCACTCATTCTGCAAGAGTACTGAAATTATACCAGACTTCTTTCCTAATAACCCTGATTACTCCTTTTTCCCTTTTTTTTCTGGTCTTGTAGATTTTTCTATTTAAAACATGTTTTGATTTTTACTGTGTTCTACTATTCAGTGGAGAGACAAGTCCTCATTTACAACTTTTTGGTTATGTGTCATTTATATATTTAGGCCCAGTTTACTCTTGGTAGCATTACTGTGCTATAAATACTTTTACTCTCTTTCCTATCATGCTACTTATGTGTTTGTCTTGTTTTCAGCTGGGATAGAGTTAATTTTCATCCCTGCAGTTGGTACAGTGCTGTGTTTTGGATTTAGGGTGAGCATAGCATTGACAATAGATGATGTTTTGGTTGTGGTTGACCAGGGCTGACATTAGGCCAAAGACATTTCATGCCACCCTGCTAACAAGGAGGTTGAGGGTACACAAGGAGCTGGGAGACAAAGCTGTGACAGCTTGACAAAGGTGACCCAAGGTGTGTTCCAAATCATCTGGTGTCAATCTGAGCAATAAAACTGGGGAAAGTTGGCTGTGGGGTGAGGGCCACTCCTCAGGGCCCAGCTGGGCATTGGGCAGTGGGTCTTGATCGATAGTATTGTGCATTACCTGTTCTATCTTCTTATTTTTTTCTCCCTTCCTTTTCTGGCCTATTAATAAACTGTCTCTATCTCAACCCACAAGTTGCAACTTTTTTTTCCAGTTCTCTCCCCATTCCACTTGGAGGGAAGTGAGCAAACAACTGTGGGGTTTTTAGCTGCCTGCTGGATTCAAGGTAGGTAATGTCCATTATATCTTAGCAAGCTTCTACTTCTCTGCCTGCAGCATCCCCTTCATTTGGCTACAAGCTCTCTTTAGTCCTACATATGTATCTTTTCTCCAACTAATTATTCTCTTAGAACTGGCTTACTGATATAGAACTTACAGCTTTCACGTAAAATTTTTAGCCAATTCATAGTTCTGAATTCAATCTACATAATATTATATAAGGATAAGAAAAGAATCGTCTATAGGACTCACTTCTTATGCCTCCTTATGCCTCCTCATTGCGTTTTTGAGTTTAAAAAATGAAAGGATGTCTTGTATAAAAATGTGCTGAAATAGTAAAAGCCTCAGAGTGAATATTATTGATATATGTATCATAAGAAAAGCCTAGTCATATTGTATTTTTAAAATTATATCAACCTTAAAAATAGCATTATTTTAAGAATACTGGAAATCTGTAATAATCATTGATCATCGGTAATTACATTAATAATATTATCATCAGTAAAAAAATAAACTTTGATGCTAATTTGATTAGCAAAGTTCATTAATAAAAAATCTGATAATGCAATAAACAGAGCCTCTTGAAAATGCTGATATTGCTTCATGTGCCTTGTGGTTTCACTTGTATATTTAATTTTTTCTCTTGGGACAGAAGTGGAACAGAAACACAATGAGTTGCACTCTAGTCTGAAAACTCAAGTACAATCATCAAAGGGGTTTTTGCTTTTGGTTTGAGACCTTTGTGATATTCTTCAAGCATGGCTATATGTGTCCCACTTTTCTCCAAAATGCACATTTAATGATTAAGCTGTTTGCTGTAGTCATGAATTTTTTATTACTACATTTTTCTTCAATTAATGTTAATATTCTACTTCAGAATAGTGCAGCTAAATCTTCAGGACACTGAATTTTAGGCAACAAGACTAGTTAGCATTGTGGCTGAGCTTTGCAGGTAGTTCTTTGATATTCATTCTCCCATTTAGTGGTGTGCAATTTGATGCATGTTTCTTGTACACTTCTTTCACTTCTCATCATAGAATGGAGAACAAAGAGTAGGGCACACATGTGAGAAGTGAAGAAGACAATCAGGAAGGAAATTTACATAATTTATAGCTTTGTCATGTTAAACATTCTGCCTTCTTGAAACTATTTTCCAGTTACCTGTGCCTTGAAAATGGCACATCAAATAAGCTCAGGTGAGAATTCCTCACCTCTAAGAAGCTAATAACAACCTCAACAAAATAATGTGGCTATGGAGAGGTACCATGATACTTCTTTAGTATGACTTCAGAGAAAGGAGATGCATTGTTAATTACAAAATATTAATAATTCAGTCAACCTAGCAGCAACCTGGACTGGGAAGAAGAAAAAAACTTCTAGATTTATTCCGAATTATGGGCTTACAGCATATCTGCATAACTCAGCAAAAAGCTGCATTGCTGGCAAAACTTCAGTAATAACAGAGCGTAGTAAGGAATTTCCTACAGAAGACCATGTTCTTCATACATATCTTAAGAAACAGAAAAAAACTAGGACAGTGTAAAGTCACAG
Source organism: Chaetops frenatus (assembly GCA_013400775.1). Lineage (NCBI taxonomy): Eukaryota > Metazoa > Chordata > Aves > Passeriformes > Picathartidae > Chaetops > Chaetops frenatus. The sequence goes on from VZTR01024231.1 coordinate 73,274, forward strand.
CATACTTGTCACTTATTAGCTAGTTAAGCTCCCTCTTGCTGTGGACTATAATTATCTTCTCACACCATGTTCTGATTCTACATCATGGTGGATCAGTTCTTCTAGTGATGCTCAACTCTGATTTCATTCTCACTGAACACATTATATTTTGGAGAAAACATGTTGGTGTGAAAAAAATACAGTGGAGAATTTGGAAAGGGATCTGAAAACGTATCTTTTCCTTCAATTTCTTCTTGCATTTAGTGCAAGGTATGGGGGGAGAGGAGGGTATTTTCCATTTTCTTTAAGTTGAATATATTTTCTTTTAAAATATAAGGTAGGCCACACATCTTTTATAAAATAGCCCATGGAAGTGTAGCAACAAAAGGAGACATGCATTCTGCCATTTCTTCATCTTAAAGGTGATCAAGAATTTCAATTCTCTCAGTAACAAACCCTAAATACTAGATTGGTTAATGTTCATCTTTCCTGTTCAAGTTATACCACTGAGGAGCAGAGAACAACAGATTCATGAGTCAAAGGACTGAAAAAAGCCAAGTAAGAAGAATATAATCTCTACCTCTGTTATTGGTACAACCACTCTGGAAATGGGGATTCTACATTCATGTATTTTCTCCAGGAATTGAGTGTGATTGTTTATCACCCAGTGATCAATATACAGAACTATTGAGTAAAAATAGCTAGAAGAATTGGCCATCTTTCTCACAGATTTCATTTACAAAACATTTACATGCTTTGCTGCAAATTTAAATTATGTAAGCAGGACAAGGATAGAACACTGTGCTATCACCAGAACTGTTAGCTGTGTTTTCCAAAAGGAGTTGGTGAAACATCTTGGAATGCCTTGATGTGTTCCATGCATATCATGGGCATCTTTACTGCACTATGAGACATAGGTGGAAGTATTGATTTAATGGCTTTTAAAATCAAGTTTAGGCAAAAAGCACATTATTAGGATATTTGTATGGAACAGCAAATCAGTAGTACTACAGGCATCAGTTGTTTCAAGTCAAACAGAAGGGCACTTGCCCAGCTTATGCATTAGATGGAAACTGAACAGAAGGATTTTCAGGATGGTATCTTTTCTTACCTTGCTCTAGACGGTTCTTATAATATCATCAGATGTATGGCATCTCTCTTGTTTCATAACTATCCCTAAGTAAAATCTCTCATAGTCTTGATTAAGACACAATAGGAGGACCTACTACCTAAATCTATGTGTGATTTATCAGCTCCTTATTCATCCAAACCCCTTTCTAGTTATGTATTCCACATGCAGGATAGGACACAGAGAGCAATGTGTTCAGTGAGAGTTTTCCTACAGTCTGCAGTCATTTGTAGTGTATTTGAACAGAAAGTGGTATGATAATCTGAGGATCTCTCCTTGCTGATGACCTTTCAACGGGTCAGGCTCGACTAACATTTACTAACCACTACTGATAAATAAAAGGACCAGCCAAATTTTTGTACATACAGCAAAGCCTTCCTGCCTTGGTTCCATTTAATTTTGGGGAAGTCCACATATTGTTGCAGACACCCCTCTGCATAAGCAGAACATTAGTATGACACTGTCACAAAATAATGTTGTTGTACTTCCTAATTTAATGCATTTTATGCTCTGAGATTTTTGGCCATGTCAGCAACTAGGGACTAACAGCAGTTTCATTTCCATTGTGATCCTATGCCCNACTTTTTTTTTTTTTTTTTTTTTTTTTTTTTTTTTTTTTTTTGTGGAGAACTATAAGCCTGTCCATGATATTAAACATCAGGTGTGTGATCATGATTACTTACATAGTTATCACAGATCCATATTGATACTTTTTAGAGCCATAAAGATTAATATCTTGTTACACATCACTCTTGTGAGCTGAATTTGATCAAAACATTTTTTCTAGAAAGGCAAATAGTTGATTTGAGGACAAGAAATGGAAAATTCACTATTTATCTTGGTATTTTTTATGAGCAGCTTTGCATGCTTATTATTCAAAGTATGGTTCTCAATTTCAAACGTAATTTTTTTTTTGCTTCAGCTGCTAGAATTTTGTTCTTGTTATGCCTTTTCCTCACAGAGTACTAAGATTTCAAAACTTGACTTTTCCTCCCTGAAAAGGTACCTACACCACACAATCTAATCATCTCCTTCTCCAGTTCTCCTCAGACACATATAAACTGAGTTTTTAAAGTACATAAGTTTTTTTAAAAATTTCTAACATAAGACTGATTCTCTTTTTGAGTTACATCTGGATTTTAGCATCATTTTAAGAATGGCTGCATTTGACTATGCATGTACTGATCTAATGTTAGCGGCACTCGTATACAGCAGTAAAATTTCTCTCTATTCTTGAACCTAAGTATTCCATTTTTATTTGAAATTATTGTAACTATCCTTTATTTTTCACAAAGCTTTATGCTGAGAACACACGCTGGGTTATTTGGTCACAGCCTATATATCGTATGAATTGTTCTTACTAGATCTGTTACTGAACATATGGCAATGTTTAAAAAGACCTTAATCACCTACTAAATTATCCATATCACTCTGTGTATCAGCTCCTTTTCCAATATTATTTGCAATCTCTCCATTTTTATGCCACTCCTTTGTCATATTTTTCATTTTTTCATATGATTATTGAAAATACTGGGGAGCAATAGGTCTTTTATCAATGCAAATAGAACATAAATACAAATAGTCTCACCTGAGGGGAAATCCCTGTTAATATTGGGAGGCAGCCCTCCCAATAACCTTCTGGTTCTGTGTGGTTCAGGTTTGCAGCTGTTTTGTCTGTAAATCAGAATGCCAAGCAGTACAAAGCTGAACTGAAATAAAAAGTGGAATGTTGCCAAATGGCTTCAACTGCGTGGATGGCTTGGCCAAGGCAGACCTATAGAGCTGCAAATGAACGAATGGCTGTCAGCTGAGCTGCAAGGCAAAGCAGGGATTTGAGTGTGATGCTGGGTGGAGATAATTATTATTCCCATGCAGGCTTAAATGCTACTGTCATGTTCCATTAAATTGGGCAAGGTAGGTTCTCCCTGTGTCTGCCTATTATGGAAGTAGCATTCAGGAGAAAATGGTGAGTGTACAGCTAGTAATAAATGCAAGCTTCTGTGATGTTTTGCAGTCACAAGGCCTGAGCTGTGCTAACACAGTATTTGTATTCCTTTGCCAAAATGATTTCGGAAAGCTGAGAGCATCATTCAACATAGAGAAATTCACCAACTTCTATCTAGTTACTAGTATTTTTGCAGAGCTAAGATGTAAGGCATTAGCAGTCCATGTATAAATTATGTAACACAAAGTAATTCTACACTTTAATGACAGTTAAACCAACAACGCTTTCACTTTAATTTGATATATTCCCTTTGCATTACTTTGGTTAACTTTAGAGCAACTAGTAGGCCTTGTGCTTAAAGTCCAGGCAGTAAGACATAAAATGCAAACTGTCAAGGTTCATTTCATATTAGAAGAACTTCAGATACAATATCTTCCTTTAAAATATGTAGATGAGTTTTTAATATGTTCTAGACATTGCCCAGAACTCTGAAGAGGTAGCATGCTGAGAACATTAGACTAAATAGAAAAATTGAACAGAGGCCAACATCTCTGTGCAGCAGATAGACAAAGTAACATTATGACACTCTCCCCAGACTATTCACTAAAACATTAGGAATAGCTAGAAGCACACTAACCAGTCCTACTGTTTAAATGTTTTTCTACAAAAGTAGCAGAGGACAGGGTCCCTGAATTGCATCTCTTCACAGCATCTTGATATCCTGATGGGATAGAGGGAACTGTGCTTCTGTTTATAAAATGCAGGTCTGAACTCAACCTGTGTATTTTAAAGCATAAAAATGCCAGCACTCACAGTGGTCAAATACTAAATTTTGACAGAATGCTCACTATAAATGTCTCTAAAAACATAACAGCACAAATAGCAGGTTTAAGAATTATGCTATGTCCACAGGCAGAGAAAAGGGCAAATATGATGAGCTGGTCCACTATGGTAACTTTTAATGCTGAATGGAAACAATGCAGAATTTAATGTCTAAGTGTCTTTTACTCCATTTTGAATAACATTTAGGAGAGTATAACAATTCTTTCAAATAGTTCAAATCTATCTACTTGTTTCTGCAAAACAAAGTAACACTGAAAAAAATTTTAAAGTACTGAGCATGGTGCCACAATATGCCAGGACTGTCTTACAGAATATTTTTTATTCCCTCTGTTAGGAATGATTACTGATTCTTTATGAGGTCTAAGCAATTGAGAGTCTTACATTGAAGGTCATAAAAAAATTTTGCAGACATGATGACAGATAGCTAGACAGACTAAAAGAAAGACTATTCATCTATACAGCCATACAAAATTTGGCAACAAACAAAACAGAATACAAAGCTTTATGATAGAAAGGAATAAAATCACAATTTTTGCTGTTGTGGGGCAAAAAGATTCTGATATCCTGTGATGATACACCTCAGCCAAGTGCAGAGTTGCATCAGGTCACTAATTTAATAAAGCAGTAAAAATTCCACGACAGAGTAGTTACCTTCTGACCATTACTTTCAAATACAGCTTTAACTATCAATTTAAATGACAGCTACTAATGTGTCATTTAAACCTAACAGCTTAGCCAGTGTTTCTCAATTATTCAGAGATTAATGTTGCCCAAAGATGCTACTAATAAGGAAAAAAAATTATCTTTGGGTATATTACCAGTACTGTTGAAAGCATAATCCTATTGAAGAAGTCTGAGCACAAAAGCTTGGTGGTTTTTATTATGTCAGTAAGATTACCAGTATTTCTTATCTCATTGTACTTCTGAATTTAAAACAACTACAGGGAAAGGAAGTACACAAGATAAAAATAAACAAATATCCATGTCTTTGTGTCAGAAGAGACATCCTTAAATCTCACTGTCTCAAGAAGGAAATTTGTACATAGAGATTCAGTATAGATTCAAGAGTCAAAATTACAAATTAGTATTTTCTGTCCACTATCTAGGCCTAATGGTACGTGTACATTCTATCATTTCCAGGAAAATTACAGCTTACTGAGCACTAGCCAGAAAAAGATAAAGGCAAGCCAATCTTTTTAATAAGTGGAGACTTTTTTTATGGATTGCTTCAATCTTCAATAGAGATTATTGTATTTCCAGACTACATATTTAAGAAGGGGTTAACTTAAGACTGTTATCATCTGTCCTTTCACAATAAAACTGATAGAAACGTTAGAACTTTACACAGTTTAATAAAGTAAAATTCTTTCAGGTCATGCATAAGTTTTCCAGGTAAATTAACAAGTTTTAGGAATATTTTGACAAATATGGCCTTGAGATTTTAAATTGCTGTTTAACAAAAATAATTGCACAGATCTCAGTAAATTTTACACATACTTATTCTTAGAAAAGAAAGAGCTTTAAATTGTGTAAATAATGGATTATCTTGCATTTTACAGAAAGTAATTGATAGATGGAGACTTATACATTAGAAAAAAAGTCCGTTGCATTTTTTGCTTATCATAGTAGATTTGTTCTGGTTTGTCCTGTGTAAAATAGAGTGCAGTATTTTTCCTCTCTGGGCCTTGAAGTGGCTCTGGGGTAGCCCTTGACATCCACTGGTTCAGTAACACAATACCTAATTTCTGTCTGGTGAGACTCAGGGCTTCAACAGCAGATAATTAACTGCAGTAGGATTTGGGATCACAGTTCAAGACACATCTCATCTGTCATACTGCCTGTACAACTACAGCTCCACTTCTGCTCATACCTTGAGGAAACACTGTTTCTGAAGATAAGCAGCATCTATCTCACATCTAAGTGTATTTAGGATTCACCTATGAAATATGAGGTCTAGGACAAAGTTTCTGCTACCAGGCAAACATAGGTCTTCTTTATCTTTTGTTGTCTTTATAATCATCATTAAAAAATAATATAATTTACTATCAAATCTATGTCTTCAACCAGATCCCCTTTTCCTTGGCCTTGCTTGTCAATCCAGCCCAGGCCATAAAATTAATTTTGTTTTGTATATGTTAACACAGAAGAAATACTAAGCAAAAGAAAGGACAGCTTAATGTTTCCCTAGACTTCAGTAAGGTTTCCAAAACAGTCTTCTGTAAGATCCTAAGGAAAAAGCTGATAAAACATGACCTAGGTGAGTGAAGTACAGGGTGACTCAAAACTGTGTGACTGGCCACCCCCTAGGTCAGCACTGGGTTCAATCCCCTTTAACATCATTAAGGATCTGGCTTATGGGGCAGAGTGTACCCTCAGCAGGTTTACAGGTAACACCTAAGTGGGAATAGCAGCTGATGTACAGAGGGTCACTCTGCCATCCCGAGGAACCCCCACGGTCTGGAGAAATGCTTCTCAGGAATGTCATGAAGTTCAACAAGGTCGAGTGCAAAGTCCTGAACCTCTGAAGGAGCAACCCCATGCAGCAGCATATGCTGGGAGCTGACTAGCTGGATAGCAGCTTGGCAGAAAAAGATGATTAAGGAATTAGTCCGGCCCAAATTCAGCCACACATTTATTCTGATCCTAGGATTCTTTTTCACATGCAAAAATCATCCAGAAATTAGTAAATAAGAAACAATCATGGCACATATCCTTCACCTATTTCATTTCTAAGCAATTTCTGCTTTCCCAAACTGAAAATTAAAACAAAGTGGGAAGGGAAGGGAAGGTAATAGAATTTACAATAATTCCAAAACTTCAACAATTTATTTCTTAGTTATCCCTTGCCTTTTGCAGAGATGCATGTCTTCCCCTAAGATCTGGATGTTTTCTTTGGAAAGCTTATGATAGTTAAGTCAGTTTTGGGAACAAACCCCACAAATCTCAAGATTCTGTTTCAATTTTGTATATGTATTTTTCCATATTTGCTTTTTAAATCTAAGGAACTCTGAAACAATAGCTTTCTCATCCTGATATATAGACATGCTTACAAACACTGCTACTTTTGTGTTAAGATTTCAGAGGAAGAGCCAAAATTCTAATTTAACTAAAGAGCACATGTCTTTACTGAGGTTTTTCATTACCAATAAAAATTATTCTTTAAACATGAAAGACAAATATGCTTTCTCCTCACTTTATGGAGAGAGAGCAGTAGAATTCACATACTGTCCCCTATGCATTTCATCTAATTTGCCTGGGACTAGAGAAATGATGGCTCTGCTCAGAGAGAAAAAACAATGAATCATATATGTGGGAAATGAAGTTCATGATACTTTCTACAATCCAGCACCGGTCAAGACTTCCAAAACAGAGCATATGTCCTGTAAGTACCATGTAGAGCTTCATCTAAGAACAGAATGGCACAGAATTTTTATTTTTCTTTTTTTTTTTTTTTCTTTTTTTTTTTCCTGGTTAGAATCTGTCTTCAGTCAAGACATATTTTGTTTTCTTACATCATAGAAAATCTGCTTCAGCAGCTTATGACTTTGAAGGGTATTCTTTGTATGTTCTGCCAGTCAGGATAAAAACGGTGGTGAGAGAAAGAGATAAGAAGAGCACATTCACGGTTTCTCTGTATTTATCTTTCTCACAAATTTTTCATGCTATTTTCCTTCTAATGAGTGCAAATTCTCAAAGCACAGATTACTTTGACTTTTCCACCACACAATTTACCCTAAAGTATTTGCCACTAGGACTATATGGATTTTAAAAAAGGTAGAAACACAATTTTTGTAGTTGGTTCCTTTGTATTTGTCCTTTACATGACAGAATAAAAGCTCTGTTAGTGTCAATGACTGTACCTGCATAAGAATAGATATAAATATCAGGGCTCTGGGATTACTTCAGTAGCTGAGCTTGTCCAGGAAATTTGAGCAGTTCAGTCATCATATCACAAGAACCCAAAATCTCAGCCTGAAAGCTCAAAACAGGTAACAGATTTCAGAATTATTTGTTTTATTAGAGCATTTTCAAGTAGGTACAGAATGAAGTAGATTAGAGCACAATGAACCAATGAATGAATGAATGAATGTATGAATGAATGAAGACTGGATTGCTTCACTTCAGCATCACTTACATAATAAATTATATTATGGATGAAAAACACTCTTTAAAGTACAGTTTCAGGACATAAGGATAAAATCTATTTTCTTTGACATCTAAATTTTAGTTATCTAAATCGAAATTGGTCACTGTACAAATATCCATACAATTAATGGAGGTAAAGATCATTATAGTTAATTCAACCAGTCTTGTACTCTAGTCCTTGCAGGAAGTTTTTCCTTCTAAAGGTGCATATTTTCTTTGTGTGGTCCTGAAGGTCACTGTATCCTGAAGATGAAAGTGATATGGGTTGACTTTTCAAGTCTAGACAAATAACTTGTATGTCTAAGTTAACTCAGATTAATTCCCTGCAAATACCCAAGAGCATTTGATGAAAAAAAAAAACTGTATTATTGTAGTATTTAATGCTTCATTCCTTTTTATTTTTAAGGCCTCTCATTTTTTTTCTATGTATTTCAACAGTGAGCAATTTAAGGCACTTGAATTTATTTAAGAAATTTCAAAATACTTTACAGAAAGCTCTGAGCTATAAGAATTTGTTTTTATATTAATTTATTATATTTTGTATTACTTAAAAAGTATAAACAGTTTCTCTTCAATAAAAATTAAGTTTCATTAAAAATTCATAGTAATGAATACAGGTGGAATTGAAAATCTGTAAAAATAGAAGGCACAGCAAAATCTTATCCTTTGTCACATATTATCTGAAAAAATGAATCCTCTTTTTTTCCCAGCATTCCCTTCAGGATGTCTGACCAATATCCAGAACTCAATTTGATCAATCCATTTTGTGCTGCATCTGATTAAAAAAGAAGACCTCCTTCCATTACACAAAATGAGATGAAGATACTGCTTTTATGAAGCATTGGCAGAGCTATTTTACATGTACCAGAGTATAATCTTACCCAATGAAATGGTGCTTAACTGAAAACTATAAAATGAAACAGAAAGTTAACCAAGGTTCCTATTCAAGATTATTGGGAAATTTGTTAGACATGGGTCATTAATGTAAACTACCTGAGAAGAATTACAGGGACATTGCAAGGTTGACCCTTCTTCCTCTCCAAACGGTGTTTTATGTTTTTAAAATACTCCCCAATAAAACAGAACATTTCTTTTCAGATTTGGACTGTCAAGATTTGAGCTGCTTAACCTTGATCATGTTCCTTTAAAGCTGTTTCTAATACTTTTTTGAAGCCTAAGTTTAGTGTATGTATGTGACTTACTCAACAGTACTTATAACTTAGCTGTTTCCTGCTTAAGTTGTACTAGACATTGTAGGAATCAATGATAGGATAGCCTAAAATAGTTCTGAAAGAGTAATAACCAGGGGCTAGAAGGAAATTGGATACCCTAGTAAAAAACTGTTGAAAATCGAAATATATCACATAACTTTTCTCTGCATAGCAGAAGAGATTATTAAAAACAGATTTTTTTTTACAGATTTTAACTCCTTAGGGAAGAGACTCACAAGACATGTTTTAAACCTCATGCACACCTTGGAAAACAACTTGAAAAGATGTGGCCATCTTTCTGCACATGACAGGAACCAAATTCAAAGGGTACATCAGGCTTTAAAGAAGCAGACAGTTTAGGAGCTGGTCAAATTTTAAAAGCAGATTTCCCTCTTGAAGGGAAAATATGTACCAGAGACAACTCTGTTTCAAAACCCGTGAAATGCATGAAACATTTAACCTCTTTAAGCATTTGCTTAGACAAAAGGTAATCCTTACCTTTCTCATAAGAATACCCCTAAAGTGTTATGTGCCTTTGCTGGCTTTTTCCCCCTCAGCATTCAAATCCTAAGTGATAATTATACACTGGGATAATGAATAAGTACTGCTGAATCTTCCAGGTAGGGATGCATATACTCCATCCCAAGTTTATAGACTTGAGGACCCCTTGACATATACTTATAGCATATCATAAAATATCTGGATCTCTGATTCAGCTGAAAGAAAAAGAAAACTGAATCAGACAAGCATTTGCACCTTTGCTAGATAGCAGAAAAGGCTCTAATTATTAATAGAAATAAGATATTAGAATAAATTATGGCTCTAGGTACCTTTATTTTAGATGCAAACCAAAAAAATTTGGAACTTTAAGCCAAGCATAATTCAACAGCAACAAAAATAAACCTATAGTCATGTTCGTCCTAAAGGTTGGTAAGAACTGCAATAGTTGTGGATTTTTGTTAGCAGACAAATCTGTCAAGCCTAGGAATCAGAACTCAAGACATACTCCTTTATTCCCATAACAAACCTTACAGCTCTGATCCAACCTGCTGTTGCCACAAATGGAGCAGAATGGTAAATACAAGCACCTGCATGATGTAGGGAATAATAAGATCAGTATTTTTTTCCTTCAGGACATGCTTTATGAATCCAGCAAGTAACTTACAAACTCTGGATATCCATATAGTAGGCTAAAGGGAAAGCCTTGTCATAGAGAATGTGTTCTCTACATGAAACCTCTCCAAACCCAGTATGCAGTTTTGCATAAGGAAATATCCTGGTGAGAAAGTTCTCTACAGTAACCTAGCCATACAACAGCAGCAGAGATATTGATAAAATCAGCTTTGATTTGTTGGCAATCCTCACATCTACATAAAAGGAGGTGTTTCCCCTAGGCTCACTTTTTTTCCTTTTAATTTAAATATAGAAGTGATAGCTTCTAAAAATGAAGCTGTATGGATGTACCTATCTCCTATATAACTTAATCACAAGTCTTAATGGGCCAAGTAGACCACCAGGATCCCATCTTCATCCCCGTACAGCTCCATGTCCTCGATTTAGGACGGCTAACTCACAACCTCGCAGTGCTACTTGGATTCCATAGCCAACAAAAGAGTATCACAAGGAAACTGACGTGTCCTTGGAGGCAGAGCAGCAGGCCAGAAGAAAAAATGAGGTTGTGCTGTGAAGAGGAACCATTGCACTGGTGGTTTAAAATGGAGGCCCTGGTGTTTTAAGGAGGCATACAGGGAGTCAAAGAAGGTAGCTGTAGTAAAGACAAGATACAAAACAATTACCTCAAGATGCCCTTTTTCTTTTAATTAAAGCATAAATTATGCATGTAGTCTTTGAAAATATCTCTCATCATTTTAGCTTTCCTCCCTACCTGTTTGCTTGCCTAATTTAGGCTTTATAGAAGCAACAGTTCAACTGAACCAAAGTCACCAGAATCTATTGCCTGACAAGAAAGGAAAAAACCCCAACCAACTACATACCCTACCACTTTTAAACAAACAGATTAAATACAGTAAATGCAAAGCAGGAGAGCAGGAGGGGTCCTATAGGGTTTTTTTTAGCAATTTAATAAACCGAAGACTAGCAATGAAAGAGCCTTCATGTGCCAGATATTCAGCTTCATAGCAGTACAGTGGGAGTTATTATTCCAGTATATTAATACCTATTCTGTCAAACTCCACAGGATAATGTTCCATGTCTAAGATGAAAAGTGGGGTAGAAAGCCCAGGAGAAGCTTCACACATCAAAGACAGCAGCCAACCACAGCCCACTCCATTGTGGAACAGGGCTGCATAGTCCACAGATAGCAGAGGCACTTTCTGACACTTAATGCTGCCTAATGCATACCAAAAACCTTCACAGATCTCAGGTGACTTGAGCACAACAGGTCACCATTCCTATTATGGATTCTAAAAGCTATAGAGAAAAGTTGAAATCTAACAGTGTGGAATCTATTTGAATGATGAAATCCTTATTTTCCATTCATATGTTATTCAAAGTATTCCAAAAGGAGGGAGAAATGCCAAATTATGAGTAACTTCAAGTCAGAAGTTCACCTAGGGAGCTGACTGCCTTTTTTAACTTTGCAATTGAATGTGTTTCTTCATGTTGTTTTGAGAGGCAGTAGCAAATCTATGCAGATTGCCTGCACTCTCTTGAGTAATATCAAATAAAATATATTGTAATGCTGATCTTAGAAGAAGCTCCAATGCAGCTAACAAGTATTTCCTAATGTTTACATATAATTTGCAAAATCAAATCCTTGGCCAATACGTTGTTGCAAAAAACCACTCTTTTTTTCCTTTTTTTTTTTTTTTTTTTTTTTCCTAATGGCTTTTGGGAATGGAAATCAAAGTGCATATCAAAGAAAATAACAAAGTGAGTGACTACAGAATTCTTTCAGGAAAAATACTTACAGGCTCTTTCAATCATTTTTGCTTAATATTCCTGACTCTCTTCAGGGGGATTTAGCTGGAGTTTTCAAATGCTACATAGAGGAGGAAGTTTGTACATAGTAACTTGAAAAATTATTCTTTCATCCTTGATGTAAACAAAATGGATTCTGCATTTTCTGTAAAAAACCTACATTAAGATTCTTCTGAGAAGGATTTATTTTCATTTTAAAGTTAGAAGAAGTAAACTGGATTACATCTCTATAGTGACATTTGGATTTTAATGATGTGCCAGAAAGTACGTATAGCAATATTGATGCTTTTGATGGCAGCAGATATTGCACAATAAGTTAGAGATTTTAAATTTGCTTTTTAATTGTTGATGCAATTTCTTAGCAGAAATAAATGATTATGTTTGAAAAGGTAACTGATAATTTTTTTTATTTTTTCATAGGGGTTAAAACTTACAAACTTCTCTGGCAAGCCACTGATAGGCTAAGGTCTCTGTATGCATTTAATGTAAATTATACCCATTTTTACCTCTTTAATTTTTCAGATTTGAGGTGCCCAGACTAAATGCAGCCACAAATGATGCCAACTGTTTCAATCTTTTCTATAAGTTTTGGTATAGAATATAATTCACATCATTATTCACACCCATTTTTCAGCAAGATTAGAATTTGGACCATAGCAGTACCAATACATCCTAAGACAAATTTTGTAGGAATAGAGAGAGAATATTTGAATCAGGATGCATTCTAGTGAAAGAAAACAAATGAAATAAGGTCCCAAACAAATATTTTCTTAGTGAAAATAAATCTCTAGCACATATAAAATATTGTGTTATAAACTGGCTTCAAGTGACTAACTTAACCAAGTAGTCACATCACTAAATTAAAATCTTCAAAATGACACCTTCCTCAAAAGAAATTGTAAAATAATTCCAAAAACCGGAACCAAAACCAGGTTTGGTCTTAACCTGACATACCAACTGTGACTGGTTTTACAATTTTAAAATGGAACATCCATGTTTACCACTGAGACACACCACACAATGAGAGGATTTTATATATGTTTATATATGTTGAGGAATCCATTCAGTGCTGGTATCTCGGTGAGCAGCCACAGTGGGAGCTGCAGGTTGAGCTCTGGGAACCCAAACCAAGAGGTCAGGAACTTCTGACCCTTTGCACAACAAAGGGCCTGGGGACCTGTGGCCCAGCCAGGGGACTGGATACTCAGAGACGTGGCAGGAGCCAAGGGTTCCAGACTTTCCCCTGCTTAGACTGTGGGAGGATAAAAGCCCAGGGGATCCTTTGTTAGGGGTTCCTCCTCAGAGGCACCAGCTTGAGCTGCTATTATGTTATTTAATTATTGCACCAAGATTAAATCATTTCAAGGATCGGTTCATCTGAGACTGTGCTGTGGGAAACCTGGGGCTGAGCCAGCTCAGAAGCCTGGTGTGACCATGTGAGTGTGGGGGTGTAGCTGCAAAGGGGCCTCAGCCCCAGCTCAGGTGTGCAAGGGTGGCTGACAGAGTGGCTCCTGGAGGGACACCCAGGAAAGTTTCCTTACTATATAAACACCTATTATCACATCAGGCACAGCAACATTTAACAGATTAAGTGTCAGACTTCATTAACGATTCTTCATAGAGCTGAAGCCACTGTGCTATGAACGACAAATAGAATGTGTTAAGTGTACAATGCTTTTACAGTATCTCCCAAAGTATATGAGGGAAAGATGGGTGGCATTGAGGCGCCTTAAGTTAAGGAAGATCTTGACTAAACAATTTTATCCGTATTGCCTTGATACCTGGGTAAAAACAGAAGTAGGTGCAAATTGCCAAAGATAAGCATTTACCCGATTGTACCAGTCTGATCCGTACTTCATGACAGGTGGAACAGATCTTCAGTGAACTTTGTATCTGTATAGTCAGGGCCTTTTCTAGCATACATCATGTTCACCAGGTGAACCTCAGCCCTGAGTTTCTGCTGTTCCTGATTTAAGTTTTAATTCAATTAGATCACGACATTTTTGCTAAGAAGTTGGCATGACAAAATCATGTAAGAAAAGAAAAGCGGGAAATAAAATATAATTGTTGAGGTGATAAAACAAGATGCAAGAGAAAAAATACTTACAAGATACAGTATAAAAAACTAATCAAAAAAACCACAGAGGTCAGGAAGATGCAAGGGAGATCAACATTTCCCCATCTGACTTTCAATTGCTTGATTAGATTATTGAATGTTTTAGTGAGGATTAGTCTTCAGTATTTACTATGTGAACTTGTCAATAAATATCCTTTCAGAGTTCTTCTGTAAACATTAAAGGATATTTCAACATAAATGACCTAAAGAAGAAGGGCTACATGTCAGTATGCCTAATGGATAGCATGTGAACCTGTTAGCACTGCTAACATACCCAGTACATGCTGGAAAATTCTGCTTAACCTTTGTAAAAATGTACAGCCTGGCTTTTATACTGCCAATTCCAGTGCTTTTGTTCCTGCTCCACTTCTGCTGCTCTTCTCATGCATGTGACTGGGAAACCACAACAGTACCTGAGGCCCATTATTGTGTTATCCTCATTCTTTGAGATGAACCAAAGTTAGCCATCCTGAAGCAGGTTCATTCCTTCTGGATAAGTGAAGTTTGACCAGAGCATCCAAAATTACGAAGAAGTTGTTCATTACTTTCTTGTTTTCCAACATATTACTCATACAAACCAGCCATTCAAGGGCTGGTGTGTGCCATGAGTTCACTTACAGTGACTTCCTTGGCTGTGAAAGACAAAGCCTCTTTATAAACCCTTCAGGTGTCCTCAGCAGTAGTCACAGACTCTCTGTGACCAGTTTTCACATTTAGATTTTCCCCACGGGAATCTTGGCACTAAATGAGTCTGGGATTGCCATACACTGACATACATGCATGTGGATCTCATGGCTGTGTTGATGGGGAAAGCAGACATGCCGCTGCTGTTTCTAAGAATGTCAAGGCATGAGGTGGACTGTGCCCATAGATGGAGCAACATCATCCTGAAACCAATATTGCTTCTTTTGTCATATGTATATGAGATTGATGGTCTCTACACACCTCTGTGCATAGTTATGACATGATGACTGTCAGGGCTATATTTTGGTCATGAGACACTTACACATGTATTTCCTGACTTTCAAGGGACATCAGAGAGCCAATTTGCATAATAGGTTTGGGATTTATAGGAGTTTTGCTGTCAAGGGCTACACTGTCAACAATTCAAGAACAGGCCCAAATTCAAACAATTCTCTCAGTCATAATGAATTTTCTTATTAGAAGGGACTATTTTGTTTACTCCAGCAGGAAATCTGCCTGCAAACTTGCATTCATAAACTGCCGTACCACAGCAGGCAAACCAACAGGACAGTGTCCTTTTTCTTATTTTACTTTTGGTACTGATTGTAGACAGACAAATTTTACTTCCACTTTTTTTTTAAGTGCTCTAACCACTATGTTGCTACTTAAGTAGCAGGCTGCATAAACAGAAAATCTCTTCTGACTGCAGTTTTTCTGTGAAGGGCCTAATGAGCTCTGTCTTTAGTGGTGAAATTAGTGTTCTACGCAAAACTATCTGACAGGGTCTTTCATAGGACTTAGACACATAGTTTGTGAATCCTGAATCTCTGTCAGCCAAGAGACCAGAGAAACTCTCCTTGTGGGTTCACAAACACTTCTCAAAATAATTAGTTAATAATTCAACTATTATGAAAGAAAATTGAATTTTATCAGTTCTCATCTATTTCTAACTGCATATTTCTATGGATTCAACTAACTATCTTTTGCAGTGTGTTAAAAAATTCCTGGGTTTACCAGTGCCTTTTACTAAGGTGTTATTTTTACCACTATGGAGCTTATTATGGTAACACTTGTGCTGCAGTTTAAGGGTTAGGATCATGTAACACAGGGTATTTCACTCCTGTGAGTTTCCATTGTAAATCTAGAGTAATTGTAACAAAATTATAGTTAAAACAGACAAAAAGTTGAAAGACGTGCTGCCTGCCAAAATTTATTAGATACTGCATAAGTCTGTAACTCCTAATAGTGGTAGGGGTACATATATATGTATGCACGAATACTCTCCACTGTTGCACAACCTGGCTGTTTGTCTTCTACAGTAGTCACAGCAAAAATGAAATTTAAAAAAGCATGAGAAATAAAAAAAAAAAAACAAACCAAAGTGGCATTAATAAATTAGTTATCTACACACCAACTATGTGTAAGGAAACAGTATCCAAACACGAATTTTTAACAAAAGGCAGGAGAAAAATTGACTGTAAAGTGGAGTCAAGTCTTATTCTGTTGAGAGCAAAAGAAAAAATTTCCATTGTTCTCAATGGGAGCAAAATTTAGCCTACTAGTTATATGACATTCATTAAAATATTGATAAGTTGTAACATAATGCTGAATGGAAATATCATTCGTGTTTCATTAGTATGTCAAGATGAAAACTAATGGAGTATAGATAACGCAGGTTTAAGAGCAATTTTTTGCTCATATTTGACATTTCTCTCCTTGACCCCTTTACACTTTCTGGGTCATGTAGAACAATCATACTATTTAATTTGCAATGCCTGTCAAAAAGCTATGGCAATACAGCTGAATGAAGGAAGCAGAAAGACATATTCCAACCTTTTGGAGACTGAAAGAAGCAAATGTCACTGATTTAGAAATCCTCCTTATGCAGGACTCTGTGCCAGCAGCCATAGTTTCACCATTCATAATGATCGCATCAAGTTGCACACGAACAGCTGCACTCAATAGAGCACCATGACCTGCAGGAAACCATTCCATTTGTAAAAGGTCAAACATTCTTTGCCTTAAGCTTTTGAAATGAAGAAGAGAAAACAATTTCAGGGCTATTTACTACCCAGTTCTCTGACAGCTTTTGTCCTAGCTTCCTGTAAGAGATATTTGCTTTCAGCATTACAATCCTTTGAGTAAATATGATGCTTGTGGGTATAAAAAAAAAACAACAAACCCAAAAAACATTTGATTGTTTTCTTTGAGTCATAAAGCTTTTATCTTGTTTCTAAATTCAGAAAGTCTGCCTGGAAATACTTTCTTTTTTAGAGTTAATGACTGAGGTCCTTCTATAGATTTTAGGTAGTCAGATAAGAACACAGATGATCGTAGAATAATACTACATATGTTGAAAAATATTTATAATATTTTTACTACTGATGTAAATATGACCACTCTCAAAATCAAAATAAAATTTTTATTGCCAAGATCCAATTTGATGTTGCATTTCTAATCCTTTTCCATGCTTCTGACTTTGGGGGGAAACAAGATATGAGCTTCCTAGAGTTCTGTTTAAACACAAATGTACATACATGGGCAATACAATGTCTAAATAGACAACTGAGTCCAGAAAGAATTCTAAATTATCAAACATAATAAATGCACAAAACCTGCTAAGACAGGCCAACCCCCTAAATGAACATGAACAACGTCTTAGTCACATTCCTGTGCATTTTATTGCGAGACATTTATGAGACACCTATGGTGAACCTAAAGATGCTTTCCAGTGTATTAGAAAATCATGGCACAGCAGGAAACACTTGGCACAAAATTTTGCTAACAGGAAAGGGAGGCATGGAATGACAAGGAGAGTGTATGCCTTATAAACTGTAAGTTAGCAAGAAATACTGGCTTATAATAATATTGCCCAAAATATGCTATATCCCAGGAGTATCATTCTCTTGCCTAGGCATCCTGATTCTTCCCTCAAAACAGAAAAAATTTCTGCAGTATCCAGCAACACTTTTCTTTATGTTTCCCTTGTTGTTCCTGCTGCTTCTTTTTGAAAGCATCCCTAAAGCACCATCAGGTTTATGATTCCATAAATCTGCAAGAAAGAATTACAGTGCAATAATGGTCATCTGCCTCTAAATTAAAATTGTATCACAACATTGGGGGCTGGTATCTATAAGCTTGTTAAAGCCTACAAGTAAAACATTGAAGGGAGGAAAAAATCTTTCCCCAATATGATGTACAGTATATAATTATGATGTTAGTAAAAGTCTTCAGTTGTAACCATGAGAGAAAAATAAAGAATAAAGAAGTTTGAAATAAGATGGCTATTTGTTTTTAGTCTGCATCTACATTCATGATACCTGAGAATGTTACTGAAATCAAAGCTAACAACTGGTTTAACAATTAATGTAAAATTATTACCTGGTTTACTAATGAGATATCCTCTGGCTAAGGGTGCAAATCAAGAAGGTAACCAAATGGATTAATAGGTCTCCATATGTACCCTTAAAAGAGCTAACCAATAAACTTGGAAAGAATCACAGGAGAGTAGATTTCACTCAGTAATCTCTGTTCACCTTTTCTGCTGTCTTGATGCAGTTGCTGGCATGTAATAATGTTTTATATTGAATATATGTTTAAAATTGGTATATTTCTGATCTTCTTGGTTCTTCAGCATTCATATGTGTAAGTATTGAATTTCTTCATTCCAGCATTTTCTCACAGAATCTGTTTCATGTAGGTGTTTCCAATAATTTCTGTTAAAAAAGGTATTCCTTGCTTTAAATATCATGTAGACTAGGGTTTGGCTATCCATCCAAGGCTTTCATGAATAGTGCATTAGTTTTGTTGAATCATTACAACATGTACATATGGATTTCTCCACTGGATTACAAACTTCTCTAGCTTATATCAGGTTTCTATGGTAAAAGTGAATGAATCATCCCTTTTCCCTGAGCTCACCTTGGGATCAGAGATTTAATTAATTCTATGTCGCTGTTGAGTCACGACAATTCTACACCAAAATGATCAGGCATTCAAAAGGACACTGATAAGACATTGAAATCTGACTCTACAGAAATTAGTGTTGTACAAAACATTCTTCTGAATTCATTCATTATGTTTCCTGACAATTGATTTCCCTTTCCATATTATCATAATCTGAATTACCTGTGTATCATAATGGGGTGTGTGTCTGTGTCACTGAGTGCTGATATTGCCTTTGTGGCAGAAGCCATCTGTCTAGGGCTAACATAGACCTAAAGTTGCTGATTGCAAGACAATATGTTCAGGATTACCTAAAAAAAACATAATTCAGTAGAATTCTCTCTTTCTTGTACTGACAATTCAATGATGCCATGTTGCCATTTTGGTCCCATAAAAAAATAAAGTTCAAATTATTTAGTTTTGGTTTAATATCAAACTATTGATTTCATTTTTAGCAACTTTTGACATGCCTGTTCCTCTTAATTTATGGTATCCTATGAATTACATCTAGATATACTAACTAAAATAGCCTCAGACAAATTTTAGGAACCTTGCCCAATTTCGTCTTTGAGATTTTCCAGTAACAGCTTTTGGATACAAACACTGAAGTCAAATGAGGTGACTCCTGTGTTGGAAGATATGGGGACTCCAGTGCATTATAACACCAGTACATTTCCATAGAAACACAGAATAACTTGTATTGGAAAGGATCTTTAAAAGTCATCTAGTCCAACCCTTCTGCAATAAACAGGAACACTTTCAACTAGACCAAGTAGTTCAGAGCTCTGTCCAGCTTGACCTTTAATGTTTCCAGTGATGGGGTATCTACCAGCTACCTGGGCAACCTGTTCCATTGTTCACCACTCTAATTGTACAATCTGTCTTGCTTTTATCTTGTCTCAATCTACCCCCTTCTAGTTTAAGACAATTATCCTTTGTCCTGTCACTACAGGCCCTACTAAAAAGTCTATTTCAATCTTTCTGATAAGCCTACTTTAAGTACTGAAAGGCCCCAAGAAGGTCTCCTTGGAGATTTGTCTTCCCCATGCTATACAACCCCAACTCTCTCAGCCTTCTTCATAGGTGAGACTGCTCTTACGGGTCCATGTCTTTGCTGGGATCCTCAGAGCTGGGCATAGATCCTCTGTGTGGGATCTTACAGGAGTGGAATGGAGGGGAAAATCTCCTCGCTTGACCTGCCGGCCATACTTGTTACAGAGCCCAGGATATGGTTGACTTTTTGGGTTGCCAGTGCACATAGCAAGCTCATGTCCAGCTTTTCTTGCACCAGCACCGCAAGTCCTCCTCCATAAGTGCTGCTTTAAGTCCCTTAATCTCCAGGCTATATTGATACTGGGCCTTGCCTCAACCCAGGTGATGCACCTTGCACTTGGCCTTATTGAGCCTCCTGAGGTTCCCATGGGCCCATTTCCTGAACTTGTCGAAATCCCTGTGAATGGTACCCAGTCCTTCAGATGTGTAAACCATACCACTCAGCTTGGTGTCATCTACAAATCTGTTGAGGGTGCACTCGATCCCACTGGCTGTGTCTTTGATGGAGACAGTAAACAGTACTGTCCCCTGAGGGACACCCTTCCTTACTGAAGTCAGAACAGGTCAGACAGAACCTTTATTATCTATGGCCATAATGAGAGAATATTCTGGCTACATTTCCCCCTCTGCTTTCCTGTTCTCTTCCAAGTGACTGCAGAGACCCAGACCATGAAGTGTTTCAGAAAAGGAAAAAAAAAAAGAAAAAATGAGAAAAAATAGTGGTTACAATTTAAAAAGTCAGGTATCCATGCCTGGGACAGACTTCTTAAGCAGCTTGTTTACTGCCTCTGTTCTAAGAAGGAATAAAACAGTAAATAATGTGACAATATGGAAAGATGGCTCTTGCTGGAGCCTGTAGGAGTGGCACATCCAATGTAACCTTAACTTAGAAATGGTCACTGACAGCTTTTAGTCAAAAAGAGTGATTTTTTTAGTTAGGATAATCTTAAACATCTCTCTCACATCTTGTATATTAATAATTTTACCACCACACTATCCTTGATGGTAGTTATTTTATGTTAAGGAATGAGAAAAAAAACCAGTTAAGTCCTCCTTTGTCATCCATTCCCTAAACCTGAGACATCTACACAGGAACAACCAATAAATATTTCACTTACAAACCTAATGAAATGCCTTTTTCCAGAGGCCAGGTTTAGAATTTGAGGATTGCAGTGATATTTAATCTCATAGAAGCAGGACACCTTATCCTATACCTGAATACAGCTGTTACCATGAACTTGCTCTGATTCACTCTTCACTCCAGGGCTTCACTTACTCATCTTTTCTGTATTTATTTTCCATGTCTTTTTTGCTCTTCTCCTGTCTTGTCTTTTCATGTAAAATAGCAAATGATGTATTTTTAACAGTCTCTCACTTGGATCAGCCTCTTTGTGTTTAACTGATTTTCTAACTTTTTAAAGGGATGTCTTTCAAGATTTCTGCTTTTTCTCTCCTCTTGCCTGAATCCCTCCAAACTTTTCTGAATAAAAGAAATTTTTTTTCTGAATTTCTGAATTTTCTTGTCTTCAAATGTTATGTTTATAACCCGTCAACTTTTACTGCTGTCTTTGCAAACTTATTGCATTTTTCTTTCACAGACAACATCAACATATAAAACAGTATGTTATATCATTTTGTTGTATCTTCTTGAAGTAGCTGGTGATAGTATTTTTTTCCCAATCAAAATTCGAGTTCAACATTTCCATTAAGAGAAACAGAAAGATTACATTGCCTTATATCACTTGTTAATGCAAATGAAGAGCACCAAATTCTCAAAGAAAACTGTTATTTGTCAAGATGACCTAATAGAAGTGAATATAATCTAAGGTTTTGTACAATATTTCTTTCCAGGATGAGGGCTCCTGCAAGCCTTTTTAATATTCTGTATAAAATAAAGCAAGGAAATATGAGGGGTTACTGTTTACTTGGAGTTTTGGGAGTCATGTTCTGTTCCTTCATGCATTCTGAATATATCAGCCCAGGTAGAAAACTCCCACTCTGTATTTTATGGGCGTAATTCTTAGCTATTATTTTGTATATTATGTTCTTGTATATCATAAATATATATGCATATATAGTGGGGATTGTTTTTAACTATCAGCACAGTAAAAGTGCTTCAGCACTTGTCCCTACAACATTATGGGAAAATAAAAGGTTTATTTATCATGAACATTTTTAACAACTTTTATCATATGACTGCCCTTAGGATTCTGATATTCAAATTACAAGTTACAAGGCATTTGTCTCACATATTTTTCTATTGGAGCAGTACAAGCTGAGTAAACAAGCTAAAATCTATAATTCATTGGAAAGTGACAGAAGATCGGTCTGTGTCCTCTAAGCACCTTTTGTGAATAAAGCAGAAAAACAATCTTCGTTCTCTTTATTGCCATTGAAAGTGAAATAGACCTCTGATTTATTGTGACAGAAACAAATCCTCATGTTACAAAATTCAGATCCAGATGTCAAATATCAAGAAATCAGTGTTACATATCAAACTCAAATTATCTAACAAAATGAAAAACAATCACATAGCAAGGAAAACTGGACTGGTAAATCTGAGATACTAAGTTTGGCCATAAGTGGATGAATTTGTAATTATTTAAAAAAATAAGATCACATAATTCCAAAGCAGATCTATTTTGTCTTTATTTTTTAATTGTTTGATCTTTTTTCAGTACTTTCTTTTTAGCTGGAAAAAATAGAATTGTTAGAAAATCTGGCACAAAAAACACCGGGCTTTTCCCCATTGCTCACAGGTGTTACAGTTCAAGATCACTGAAAGTTGCCAAAACTACTTAATGTCAAAAAGTGGGAACTAATTCTTTTTCCTTGCTGTGTGACCATTTTTAACATTCCTTTAAACCAGGTCTACTATTCTGCTTCACTGCTTAATGAGGCCTCAGATTAATCTACAAAGTGTCAATAAATCATAAACTCTTTTATTCATGCTCAAAGTGCATTCAATCAATTTTACCCACTGCTGAGCTTCCAGTATCATCAAATGTTTGATCTATCTTTGTGCATTTACTAAATAATTTAAGAATATTATATTGACTGATTATACATTATTTTGAAGCACATAGAATCCATAGTTATATTAAAATTTCTCAAGCGGGCAAAAACTTCATTTGTTGTTGGGAATATATGAATAACATGATTATCAACAGAGCACACAAGGTAGCTTTTACACAAAAAAAAGGCTTTACCTGTACAAAAAAAGACTTTTTAAACATATTTCTGTGCTATACCAAGGCTCTGCTCTACATCTCATTTTCCTACTCTAAGATTTGAGAGTAGCCTGTAGTACTCAGACAGAAGAGGCAGAAGAGCTTTATGTAGCCAGATTGCTTTTATTCTTAATTGATGGCAGAGTGATAAGAAAGTGCACAAGTAGCAGATAGAAAAGATAATGGGTATGAGATTTGGCTGAAGTGCATTGGCACAGTTCAAAGGAAGAGGATGGCCCCACACTCTCTGAGGAGTCTATCTAGTCTATTTCTCTTTCTATGCAGCCTTTTGTATTGGTTGTAAAAGAGGCATTCTAATAGAATGTGATTTTTCAGTTTTTGGTGTCCTACTAATAGCATAACAATTCAGTGGTGTGGACAGGGAATACTTTTATAGAGTACTTACATATGAGAGAAAAAGAGGTTGACAAAATGGTCTTATATGGTGGAAGGTGCCCAATATTCTTGCAGGACTTCGTAACACCAGATAGGATTTCCTACAAACTGATGATTAGTATAGCAAACTCAAAATATATTACCACAGTTCACTGTGAACTGACTTTCAGCATCATGAAAGTCTAGGCATTATCTTATCTCTTACCTCAATTGTTTGTTTGCTTTAAAGAGTTAAATGATGTCTGACCTTGTCTTCCAAAAAATAGGTATAGCTAATTACCCTGGTCATCGATCTTGATGGGAGAAAGAATCTAAGATATGCTAAAGGGAAGCAGAACACTCTGTTTAATCCTCACTATTTGCTGAATTTGGCTGCCCCATATTTTCATTAAAGTTTTTTAGTGTGGCACCCTAAAGAACTTCTTTTTCTTAAGACTTAATTATACAATTCTTCCAAGATTCTATCTAGGCACACAACAGATAGTTAGAAAATTAAGACAGTGCCCTGAGGCACGGTAGCCCAGCATAAATCCTGAGATGAACATTCAAACTGAAGGACTGCTGGCATAATGCATTTGCAATGCATTTGACATTAGAAATCTGAAGTTGAATATGAAATTAGATTTGTGATGCTTATACAAAATTAACTCTAACTCCACACTCCTATGTGTCTATGCTACTTTTTTCTTTCACTGATGAGTTCAAGAAAAGTGTAGTGGAACTGGAAGACAGCAGGCATAAAGAAGGGACAGAGGAAGTTAATTTCAAGGTATCATAAATTCTTCTTTTTCATCTTCAGATCAAGAGATTTTGATAGGCACAACAAAATAGAAGGTGTAAATTTCCATTGGCGTAAGGGAAATATAATACAGTTAAAACTCAGAAAAGTCAGAAACAATGTTGATAAAGAATTCAAACAGACAAATACCATAGAAGAGATATGAGAAACGCATTGCTCATGAAAGCAGATTATGTTTTCCTTTTGTCAACACAGAATTAATAGTTGAATGCTTTAATGAGGTTTTATTTTACTAAGACTTCATTACATTTTCAAGACATGCTACTACAGAACATTTATTAGCACATTATGAAGTGTTATAAATAATTGAAAAACTAAGCTGCCATTGTCAGTTGAAGAAGTGCTTGCAATTCATTATTATTACATTTTCCCTCCACTCAATACTTCACAAAATGCAAGAATTTTCACTGAATGTGGAAGTCACTACACTGATACGGACATGTCCTGACACTCCCTCACTGAGCTGGCATTCCTGGCTTTGCCAGCTTGGGGCAGGGGCTGGTGGTAACTTTCAAGGTGGGCCCTCTCCTGGGTACACTCTTTCCCTGGAATCTCTCTGTACTCCCCTGCAGAGTGACAGGGTAACTCAAAGAGAGAGATTACACGGTGCAGCTTAACATTTGAGCCATGCAGCTCTTCTTGGCACAGTAGCATCCACTTTGGAAATCCTGAATGCAGGAAGGAGAATTGAAGGGATGACCTCAGATGTCCCTTAGGAGGGGTGCCCCTCAGCAAGTTTTTATCACTGCAAGTGACACAAAAAGGCTCTGATGACTGTGAAGATAGCAAAAATACTACCCCAGATGTTCTCCCTTGTGACAAAATCTCATCCCACACTAATTATTAGATGGCAGAAGGCTTTTTGTATTTTGATGCTCAGTATGCCTTCTTTACCAGAAAGGCAGTAACTTGTATATCATGCTGATTGAGTCAGACATTCCTTAATTTAGTTCAGAGAGTCAATCAATATTTTGTATAATGTGGTGTGTGTTTTGATAAGCGAAGAATTGCCTCCTGAATCACTTCTTAGGCACTGAATATAAAATCACTTATTATTCCAGTTTGATAAGCAACTGTGCTTGAAATAGTCATTGATTAGGCAGAGCTTTTGTGTCAGATTACAATAGAAACTTGGTTATAACTCCTTTAAGACAGTAGCTGCAACAATCTAACCAGATCTTTCATTCCTGTAAATTCCAATATTATTTGGTATCCAAGACAAACACAACTGTGACTATATTTTCTAGTGTTTTAAATGAGTCTATTTTTGCTGTTGCATATGCTGTGAAAACACCTAATTCTGTGGTACCTCATAACTGCTTATCAGGAAAGCATTTTATGTTCTCAAGTGTTACATCTGGAAAAGCCACCTGAAATCTGCAGCCACTGAGGTGAAAATGTACCATCAATGTATGGTATAGAGAGTTCCATAGGCACACATACCAGTGTTTCCCATACTTAAAAATGTATGTACAGTGTAAGCGGAAAACATTAAAAATTTCTATGGCCACCAGTGTATAAATTACTCCTGTTATTTTTGTTATATGTAAATACACTTTTATTTTTAACAACATTTATGAACGGCTTTAATTAATGTTATTAGAAATATATTAACTCTCAAGAAAATTAAAATTTCTATAAATATTTACTTACAAAAAATGGAACATTAGCTTTTGATTGGTGTGTAACCTGAAAAGCTCATTTGGTGCTGAAAGGTAGTTTGGAGTAATATATCCCATTTTATGTTAAGGTAGAAGCCTTTTCTTTATACATTTTTATTAATGAAGTATTTACATGTAAACAAGTTCCCTCTTTCAATTTTTGCAAATTCAACTGTTTCTGATACTTTTTGTCTAACCTATATCATGATGTGCCTTTGGTATCAGAATTTGTTGCTGTGAAAATAGTTATCATATCAAAAAACAAGACTATGACCTCAGGTGAGGAATAATGAAGAGAAGTAGATGCAATCTTCTGACTATGAGATACAATCAAATGGGCACAAGAAAGATTTGAAAAAAAAAAAAAAAGGGTTTATATGTTTTTAAGATGATAATGTTTAATCGAAGATCCATTGACTTGTTTGTCTTCCCCTGGAAAAGATTTTTATCTTCTTGTATTCCACACACAAAGTGTAAAAACACCCAGAAGGAGGGTAGCTTGAGCAAAAAGATTTTGAGAGATGGAGAAAGGAAATTATACTTTTTGCCCAAAAGAACTCTATGACAAAATTTTTGTACAAAGTAAATCAAATCCTGTTCTTTTTTTTACAACTTGGTAAACATTTTTGTGTAACTGCAAGCTAAATTTGAACCCAAAGGACAGCTGCAGTGGCCAAGATTTTGGTTGAATTACTAACACTCACTGAAGAACCCTGGATCAATGCAGACTCTAAAGACACAGAAATATATTTCATTCTGGAAGGAATACCATAACTTTGGAATGCAGACTATTACATGAGAGAAAATAAAATTTTTATTCGTTTCCTAGACTGCTGAAATTTCACTATTCAAGAACTATTTATGTTTTTCTGTGTAATTATTCTCAGGCACTCAGGAGCCCAGAACATTTAAACTGCTTACAGTGTTTGCTTCTCTCAATGACATATTGAGAATCTTTCAAATTGCCAGCTAAAGTAATTAATTGTGACAGGACTAAAAATGATGCAGTAATGAATCCTGAAGAACAGTTGAGAACGGAGGAATGATGCTAAGCCTGGGAAGGAGGGTGGGAGGAAGGTGGTTTAGAGGGGTTTTTTCTTTGTTTCTCACCACCCCAATCCACTTTAATTTTTTTAATTGACAATAAATGCAATTAATCTTCCCCAAGTCAGGGCTATTTTGACCATGACAGTAACTGGTAAGGGGGCTTTCCTAGCTTGTTTTCTTCCCCTGTGCTTTAGGAAAGGGAGTGATAGAGGAGCTGAGTGGGTATTTGGCAGCCAGTCAAAACCAACCTGCATCATTCATGTAGCTGTCCTGCTGCAGACACACGTTGGATGACAGGGTATTGCATGACTCCTCCGTGGGTCACAGTCTAACATTGCTGTTTGATTGTTCTCACCTTTGACTCATTTAGGGAACACAAGTGAGGTTCAACAATGACTGCATATTGCCATATCTGACACCATTTGTCTCCTTGACACAGAAAGGGAAGAAGGTGAGAGGGAGAAAGGGGAAGTTCAAGGGACGAAGAGATAAAGAAAGGGATGGTTGTGCCTCCCTTTTCTGTGCAGACTAGGGGTGAGATTCTCCTGCCTAAACTTCAGCATCTGGTGCTGTTCAAAGCTATTTCATTACTCCTACATTAGGGCATCTGAACTCTGCTCCAGAAGGGGCCTCATTTCTGCCACCCATATCTGGCCATCCTGAACACCTCACATAATCTCAAACTGCCCTGAGCACACCCGTACATTCAACCAAATCGTGACCCCAATCTTTATTGAATCTAATGGAATGTAGGCACCTGCACAAATTCATGTATCTTAACCCTCAGCCCAGTCCCACTCCTACGTTTTCCTATGTTAGTCTCAAACTGAATTCTGCTTCCAGAAATCTAGTTGAAGGTTTCTGGACAATGGCCAGATTCAGTCTAGAAATTGTTTAGCTGCATTACCAGGGCACTATATCTCTTCAGTTCCAGCTGGGGAAATGGATTGTTTCCCTGTAGCTTTTAGCCTTTTCCCCCTTTTCTGCTGCATGGCTATAGAAATTGCTGCAAATATCTGTCTTGGCTTAGAGTCAGGAAAACATGGAAAATTAGATTCACATATCTGGACCTTTCATTTTGTGGACAGAATAAAAGGGTGACTTACAGCTCTTAGTATCCATGTGCTCATTATCATCATCAAAATAAAAATGTTTTGGTTCGAACACTGAGGAGAAATGAAACAAAAATCTGAGCCTCCCTTATTACACTTTCAGAATTAAAGTCTGTTTTCAGCAGACTGTCATTTGTGTTGTGACATTTTTTGCCAGAAAACAAGCAATGGAAATAATCTCTCAGCATATATACTGAAATGTTAGTTTGTAATTATAATACTAGACTTAGAACAATATGTTTTTAACAAGATAGTTCAACAGAATAGTTATTATTTTTTTAAATGAAACAAAATGCTCCATCTCCTAATAAATTAGATGCTCTGTATCTTTTGAAGAAAGAAGGAGGAGCATATATGAAAAAAAGAAATCTATTATTAAATGGAAAACAACTATGTTTCTAAAAAATATAGCATGCAGATTTATCCAATTAAATCTATATATGTGGAAAGCCATGATATGGCAGGTGTTTTTATTCTTCTTATTCATCTGTTCAAATTTGTATTAAAAGTTACATCTGCCTTTGCTGAGGAAAAAAAAAAAGACTTTTTTTCCCAACCCCTGTTTTTTTATTATTGGTAAATCACATTCAGAAAGGATTTAGTTAAGTCCTATTTCTTCTGGTACCTGTATCATCAGTAGAATTGTACCTAAATTGTAATTTATGACGTCATTCCGTTACACAGCAGAAACAAGACTGTAGNTCTGCCTTTGCTGAGGAAAAAAAAAAAAGACTTTTTTTCCCAACCCCTGTTTTTTTATTATTGGTAAATCACATTCAGAAAGGATTTAGTTAAGTCCTATTTCTTCTGGTACCTGTATCATCAGTAGAATTGTACCTAAATTGTAATTTATGACGTCATTCCGTTACACAGCAGAAACAAGACTGTAGCTTAGGACATGCTGAGGCCAGTAGTAGAAGAAAATTTTGCTCTCTAACTGCAGGAAAAGGTGTAACTTGTCTTCAAATCTTTTGTGATGGAGCTGAGAAACAAGAAAAGATCACAAGAAAGATTGAGATTTCAAAGCTTTTCTTATTGCTGTTTGATTTTTCTGAGCTTTTTATCAGTGGGAAATAAGCATTTTGTTTGAATTTAAACTCACCACAACACCACCACATCTGTGTTATGGCCCTTCACAAAAATTTTTTTTTACTGTAATATCCTAGCTAAGAGAGATTCTCAACAAAACACAATTACTCTGCATTATCTTTCATGTCCATTCACAAATTAGTTCAATATTGGTTCTGTATTTGCAGCCTCTTTGATTTCCATCTACTGCCCAGTCATTGACTCCACTAAACCTGTTTGAGGACAATAAATGGAATTGCCAAGTATGTGTCAAATGGCATTTTAAATAGAGATATTTAGGAATCACAGATGCATTTAGAATTGCCAGTTTCAGGTCTCTAATTTTATTCTTGAATTTTTACCGTATCTTAGAATCCATCACATTGGATCTAATACTTGTGTAAAACTTATGCCAGTATATTGATTTTACTCTCATAACCACTGAGCCTTTGCTCTAGGTGTTTAAAAGTTTAGTCTGTTATTAAATGTGACTTTCTAGATTTATCTGGAGGATCTTTTCCTGGTTCTAGCAATTGTCTTTTGTTCTTTGTTTCCCAAATGAATTGAAAACCCTTATTACTAATGTTTTTGCTCTAGTAGACAACACTGAATATTTTAGCCATTCTGCTCCATTCCTGATCTTTATAAAAACTCATGAGTTTTAAAAAAATAAAAACTGTTATTACAACCTCAGCAGTGGTGTTTTCCTGTAAAGAGAACAGAGCTCTTCCTTAAGCTTTCTAGCATTCTTCTTTTCCTAGAGTTCTAAAACTATACTTGGAAAGTGCCATTTTGTCTTTTTGATTGAAATCATTGGATTAAAGCAAAATTTTATTTAGAACCCAGAAGTCATTCACTTCTGAGCTGTCACACTCTAATTGGAAATATAGTTTAGGGGTTCATTTGCTCATGAAAAATAAAATTATAAAACAAAACTGAGACTTGTCCCAGTACAAGACCAGAGATAGTTAGAAAATTCTACTCTGCTTAACTACTCTACAGCAATGTGTAAATACTTAATATTTTGGAAGTAACAGTGCTGATAGCAATCATATAAAACAAATATAAGGAAAATCTGTTTGTATAACTCATATACATAACATAATGAAAGTTCATATAAAGAAATAGTACAAGTAGTCAGGAATAAAATTGAAAACAATGAGTTTCAATTAAATAGGCACATAAACATCGTAAGGAAAACCTTAAGAATTCTGAGAATATACAGGAACTCAGGAATCAGAAAGGAACTCAAGGAAAGATGGATAACAAGGAAAATAGTGAATGATAAAAACAAGAATATTTTTTTCTTTTTTAGTTTTTCTAGGAAAAGTGAACTTTGACCAGATTCACTGTTAATTAAAATTAGGTCAAAGTACAGAAAGAAGATTTTAAAGAATATTGAGATAACACAGAGGTGTGGAGGTTCAGAGAGCTTGATTAATGCATCTAACAAATTAACCAAAGCACTCTTTGAATTATCAAAGTTTATCTTTAAAATTTCTCTAAGAACAGAGAAGGTATCTCTGGGCTGCCAAAAAAAAAAAAAAAATAACATCTAAATGGGTAAAAAAGACATCTTGAGGAGTTCTGGTTAAATCCTTTTACTTCAAGTGCCTTGATGTATTCTTAAACCAATGAGAAAATATTTTCAAAGAACTGTTAATGAAGAAACAAAAAAAATATATATATATAGACTTCTCTGGATCATGACAAATGAGTTTAAATATATTCTTTTACACGAAGGGAAGTAAATTTTATGTAGACAGAAATGGAAATATTTGAATGATTTGGTGCTATACTATATAGCATAACTGAAATCAGTGTTGAACTTCTCATTGGAAATTTTGAAAACAAATAAAATTGTCTTTTGCTGGGGGTATCTCAGGTGTGTGAATCCTGTCTCATTGCAGGCTGGACAGGGTATTTTTGAGAGCTTGATGAGCCCTGCAGTTCTTGGTTTGTACCCTAGAGTAAGCTACTCTTCACACTGTATTGTGTAAAACAGGAGTAATAGTAGAATTCTGGCAATAAGTATGATTGGTTTTGCACATTGAGTAAGGCTACTTTCTCCCCATATTTCTGGAATCTAGAGGCTACTGGCTCCAAGGGAGATGCCTATGATATATAGAAATATACTTGCAGATAAGCTTGGATCCTGCTCATCAGATTGCCAAAGTGGAACAGAACTCAGTGTACACCAAAGAATTCAGGATATTGGGCAGTTTGGCAGCGTGTTGAATATTGTGTTGCCAAGATAATTTTTTTCCCCAGTATTTAACAGCTAATATAAACTTGATTTATCCACAGCATTGCACATAAATGAAGCTGACTTTAATAAAATGTGTTGCAGTACACAGTAAAATTTAAGTACACAGTAAATGTCTCAAAAACATCCCAACCCTCTGATAAGCACAACATTCACAAACATTCACAAATTGCTCACAATGACTGTTTTTACACCCTTTTTTTTTTTTTAATGGAAGTGAGTTTTTTTCTTTGACAGTTTGTCTAAGCTTGCAAACATAGGGAATTGCCTTAGTTCTAAAATCAGACCTATAGAAAAAATATTCACCATAAAAATACAGATTTAGATTCAATAGTGAAGTAATCAAACCTGCAGGTGAGTAGAAGCAAGTGGAATAAAGCACCACACGTAATAAACCCCCAAACTTTTAAACGTAAGTCTACTGAATGAAAATTATTCAATTTGCATTATTCAATTTGCATTATTTTGCTCCAATGACAGCAACAATTTATGTATAGTGCCTGAGCCAGTTCTTATTAATTTTTGCTCTGGTAAAGATATCAGAACCTGATATCCTATAATACAGAAGTTCAAAGACATATGATTTATCTTAGATTCTTTGAACCTTGCGTTTTAAGTATCTGAAGAAGGCAATGCTATCTGGACATGAATTAATTGAAACACTGATTAAGGAAACAGCTAGCTTAAAAATGTGTTCCGTATCTTCACTTTAAGGAGAGAAAAAGCTCTTCCTATCTTTACAAGCATACTGAAGTAAGTATTAAGTTTAATGCATTCCAAATATGAATGAAACAAATATTATCTTACTGATGTGTGAGGCATCTAAAGTTTCAAAGGTTGTACACCTTTCTTTAATGGTACCTTTTATAATTGTTTTCTGATCAACAGAAAAAAATGTAGTTGGTATCCTTTTTATTTAAAGTATGCTTTCCTTGTTGTATATAAAATAATTTTATAAGAATCTGATCATTGTCTGCTATGTTTTTAAAAAATTAATGATTTGGAACACTACTAAGTGAAATTCAGACACCTTCCTCATATCCCTGAGTTAATCTAAATTGAGTAATGAAGTTTATAGATGATAACAACATGGATTTTGAATCATATTTTGTTTATGTGTGATTATGAAGACAAATTAAGTCCACATATGTGAGGCAGTCACAGTAGTGGAGGCCCTATCAAGATTTTGGCATTAGAACAGAATTGTCTTCTGATTAATATGAACCAGATTTTGTTCTGTAGCTCAAGAGCATACAGAGAAATAAAAATTCTCCTCCAACCCACAAATTATTCCTTTATGTTTGTTTTCTTCTCTTTGTTTCAAGCAGCTAACACGAGATGGGAAACAATTTATAGTATAATTCTCTCTTTTTAATTATTCAAGCAGTCTGAAGCTTCCAATTTTGCAGCCAAATTCTCAGTCTCTGCATGTGGTAAATTTTATTTGCAAACATACAGAAACTAAAATAAATCTATGGCCTTTCTTAATTATCTTATGGGGGGAATCTTTTGGAAAGGCAATAGCCTGAATAGTAGAAGGCAAAAAATTGTAATGTGTGATTTGTCATAGAAAATGTAATTTAGGAGAACTTTGCACAAACCTGTTCCAGATATAAGTGATTTGAATGGGCTGAGTCGTTATTACATGTGTTCTGGTATTCTTTTTTCCTCTGGGTTTTTTTTTTTTTTTTTTTTTTATTTG
>VZTR01024231.1:111491-138668 GCA_013400775.1 Chaetops frenatus
ATTTGATTGCTTGGTTTTTTTGTTTTGGTTTTGGTATTTTTTGGTTGTTGTTTGTTTTGGTTGCTTGGTTTTGGTTTTGTGGGCTTGGGGGTTTTGTTTCACAGAATAATAGAATATGCTGAGCTGGAAGGGACCCATCAGGATCATTGAGTTGAATTCCTG
The DNA here is from genome assembly GCA_013400775.1 of Chaetops frenatus. Taxonomy (NCBI): domain Eukaryota; kingdom Metazoa; phylum Chordata; class Aves; order Passeriformes; family Picathartidae; genus Chaetops; species Chaetops frenatus. Next base: position 111,654 of record VZTR01024231.1, read on the forward strand.
TCCCTGCTCAGGTGCTGTGATCCCTTCCCTGGGGAGCTTACTCCTGTGCCCAGCCACCTTCTAGGTGAAAAATCTCTTTCTAACATCCAACCTAAATCTCCTCTGACTCAGTTTCATTCCATTTCCTCAAGTCTTATGACTGGTCCTGAGAGTGAAGAGATCAAGATACCCACCCCTCCAGTTTCCCTCATGAGGATACTGAAGACCACAGTGAGGTCTCCCCTCAGTCTCCTCTTCTGAAAAAAAAACCTCAGCCACTCCTCATAAGGCTGAGGCTCCCCCTCCAGAGCCTTCACCAGTGGCCAAAACAGCCCCCAGCACTCGAGGTGAGGCTGCCCCAGTGCAGAGCAGAGCGGGACAATCCCTGCCCTTGCCAGGCTGGTGATGCTGTACCTGATGCCCCCCAGGACATGCTGCCCTCCTGCCTGCCCTTTGTTTGGGTGTGCTTTTTTTTTCAGTGAAGTCCTAAGGTTACCATTTTCAGGGTTACTGTAATCACACTAACTTGAAAACCTGACTTCAAATGTATGTAAAAGACATGTTTTTCTTTTTGAGTGTAGAAAAAAGAGGTAGCAGCACCCCAGCCCTCTTTTGTGATCTTGGTATGAATACACCAAACTGTGAATAGTCTACTTATATGTGGTCTACACACCCTGGGGAATGTGGCTGCAGTGAAAAAAAAAGCAAAGAAATAATTCTGTAGGCAAATAGTTACATGACTAAGTCCCAGTTTCTGTCCCTGCTCCCAAAATATGGCATAGTCACTGGCTGGTACTAACAGGTGAAAGAACGTATTATTGAAAACCTCTGAAAATTTGTCACTGCAAACTAAAGTTCTTAAAAACTGATATGAGCTGGGCAAGGGTCTTTGGGATTGTATTCTTGGACTGATGTGCCTTCCTTCTTCAGCTGTTCAAGCTTGGCTTTGTGTCTGGCTTCTGTTTCTTTCCATCTTCTTGCAGGTGCTTATGAAACAGTCCTGCTGGATTCAAGGTAACCACAGGGAGGAGATTTTATTAAAGGACATATTATGTGAAAGTTATTTTTTCATGGAAATACATATTGGCCAAAATGTATGCGTTTAGAAGATTGAGATTTTATTGCCAGTGTTTTACTTCTTTCTTCCACAGTGACTATATGAATGTGCTCTCACTGAGTCATTACCAAATTTCATTTATTTCTTGGCATACTCTCAGACAATCTCTTCCTCTTTTCTACCCAGCCACCTTTGACTGCAGCCAGCCAGGTGGTTCACTAACTGACTTAATAACTTATAAATTCAGCTTGCTTTACAGTTTCTGCTGAATACATTCTCTCACTAACAACAGTTTTCCCAGCTAGAGTAATAAATGGGGTTACCTAAGGGTTTAAACAAATGTGAAGTGTGTCCTTAATGCAACCAATTTAATCAAACACATCACTGAGTTCTTCTAGTATATTATTTTCATTTAGCTCATATGAGACCTCCATTATACGTTTGATCAGTTTTAATTCCTTAGAAATTCTAATGCCTGGCACAAGCTAAACCTCTACATTCACAATGAGACAATAGAATAATTCCTGAGAATTCCATGCAGAGAAGAGTGGACCTTTAATACGAGTTCTTTATGCCTTCATCTATGTGGCATCCATAGCATTTTTAAATTTTCCTGTGCTTCCAGTGAAGAGTCAAATTTGGATATTGTCACTTAAAGCTGTTTTTTCCTGGTTTGTGCTCACGAGCCCTGGCCCAGAAGGCGCAGCTTTGGGGGTGACGAGGATTTTGTACCCTTTGAGCGCTGACTCCAGCCCTAGCAGGCCTCGCTTAGGAGCTTTGTTGTTAATCCAGGCGAAGAGGGCGAAGAATAAGCAAGGGTCTGCCAGCTCACAGTTCCAACAGTCTTTATTGATGGAGGGGGTGATGCAGACAGGACAATCTTAACTGGAAACGTGGGTTTATAAAGGGTCTGGATCTCAGGGGAGGGTTCAACAAATAAACCAATCAGGGTACAGCAGAGGAGGGGTTAAGACAGGACGTGGGTAAACGGGCACTGGGACATAACCAATAAAACTAACAAGGAGAGGAATATAATCTTCAATAACCAATCAACAATCAAACAACTAAGAAGGTTCTGGAATTCAGGGCAAGGGCTAGGAGGGACTGACATGTGGGCTTAGGGAGTGGTTTATGGATTGACATTTGAGGGAGAAAAGGGTGAACCCCACCCTGCAGGCGGGGTTAGGGGATTGACAGTTTGGGGAAAACCATACAATAAGGATAGGGGGAACATGGGAGAAACCATTATAACTAGAAAACACACCACAACAGTCACTATTTTGTTATATAAGGCAAAAGTCTATAGTAACTTGCAGCTGTAATAACCTGAATTTGTGACATTTTTTCTGTATATGGAATACTTTATTTGCATCTATTATTCATATAGTCTTCTGCAGTACAAAGGATTCCATGGTGTGCTTAACTGACAGGTTCACCATTTGCTTTCAAAATATTTGACAGCATTTAAAACTGAAGAGCTAAACTTCTATTGAAATTTTTTTATGAAGAGGTAACATGGCTTATTCTGCTTGCAGATAGGTATAAATTGTGAGAGTAAATCAAGAAAAGCAACATATATGCCACTACAGCTATTGACATAGTTTAGCTGATAATTTTTCTTTTTTAAATTTATTACATATCTTTAAATATCCTGCCTATTTCTTGTGTTGTGAAAAACATTGTTTCAAGCATATGTATAGGCTTTCCAATCACTGTCAGTGGTCACACAGGCACTTTTCTTGTCTTTTCATCTGTGTTCTGAAAGTCAAAAGATTCCATCACATCCTGGCTGCTCAGACTGCCATATCATGCCTAGACCTACCTTTGTTGCCACTTTTGTATGAATCATAGTTTAAGACAAAATGTATGTGTATCATATGAAATATGTATCAAGTGAGAAAATGTGGTCAAATTTAGAGGAAACTCCTCCTCTCTTTATAAGTATGTGATATAATTTGTCCCATATAAATGATGCAAACTTTGAAATCCAAAACCTTACTGGTAGCATTTTACATGACAAAGTAACTTAGACTTTTACAAAGTAGACAAACTGAGAAGTGTGGACCAGGTAAGTAGATTAACAGCTGGCTGAAATGGAAGGCTTAAAGAGTTTTTATTAGTGGCACATAGTCCTGCTGGAGGCAAATCACTAGCAGAGCTTCTTCCAAAGCTCACTTTAGCAGCCATCCAATAAGATATCCTGCTGAGCATCAGATCTTTAGTCTTCATCAGTTCAACTCTTGCGTCTCTCTTGAATTAAAGGGTTTGTCAACACCTCCAAATACTACCTGAGCTGAATCAACATCACCAAAAATCAAGCTTCTCAGAGGACAGCTGTTTAGAATGCCAAAGCAGCTTTAAAGTAAAAAATAAGAGGCTTAATGTAAACAATGAAAGAAACAAACCAACCCCAAAACCGGACAATATTTAGAAGAAAGAAAATGACCTTGTGAAGAATGGAGGGATGCTATTACAGATGGAGAATAAGAGGTAAGGGATGAAGAGGAAGACTAAAAAGAAGAAGTACAAGGTAACATGTGAAGAAAATCTGACAAAGTTTATATTTATTAGAAGTACTGGGTGAGTAATAAAACCAAGAGAAAGAAGCAATGATAAGTCCAGGAAATCATCTTCTGAGTGAATCAAAAGCAGTCTTCTGGTTTCAAAGATCTGCAATATAATGAATATGATATTCTCTAATACGCCATATGGGTTTTGAGATCACTAAATTCACATTTCAGTGGTTTCCAGTTAGAAAATCCTTCTAAAAAATAAAAAAAAAATCCTTCTATAAAATAAAAATTTATAGCTTTCACAGAAAAAGAATACTAACTTTTAGAATAAAGTATTGAGAGATACCTAGGGTAAATGGGGAAAAAAAAAAAAAAAAACTTCACAAGGAGAAAGATAATGTGCAAAGACGGGGATAGAAAGGTATGATGTTACTTCTGGAAAGAAAATTAAATTTTCTTTCCAGAAGTAACATCATACCTTTCTATCAAATTAAAAAGGAAGGGCTTCCCCCCAAAAAGGATTTTTTTTCCCTAACTTTTTTGAATTACTCTTCATGGGGTGCCATGTCAATCTTTTCAATTTACCTGATGGTTTAACATTTTTTAAATATTAATAATAATTATTTCTGTAAGATCTTTCTGCTTGTATGGGGAGGAGAAAACACAAAGAAGATTTAAAACTGCTGCAGGAGATGTGAATAAAAGAATTCATAGAGATGAAGGAGAGGAGGAACAAGGAATGCAGATTGCCTGCAGACTAGGTGCATGCAATAGTAGAAAAGCAGTTTTAGTATTAATACTACTTACTTTTTTATTAGAATGCATGTGTCATTGTTTCTTTACTATCTTGTTGCTATTTTGGATTGCTCTGGAATTTAATCTACTGAAATTTTCAGGAAAAAAAAAAAGGCAAAATTCTGCTGTGATATTACACCTGAAATCACTTGTATTTAAACAGAGAAATTGCTTCTCTGTTGTATTTATTTGAACAGTGGTTCAGGATGTAAAAATATGGTCCTTGTTGATCTATTATACTGAAAAATATGACACAGGCAAAAGCTGCAACAGCAACTGAGCTTATCACACACAATTGCCTGTCAAGGGGCAACTCTCTCAAGTGAAATTGTTGTCTGCTTGCAGTCTTTGGGCAAAGTGAGTAGAAGGGAATATGTATAACCCCATTACTTGTAGTTCAACTGAATTCAGCTATTAGAGATACCCTGTAAAAGGTGAATAACTGCACTTAAGCCAAATGTGAAAATGATGGCATTTTCACATTTCAGGTCTATAGCCATTATAAAAAGATGCTTTGAGAAACATTTCTAGACTTTCAAAGAGAAAAAAATAAATAAAATCACACCCTGTGGCTACATGAAATGCAGACCATTTTGAGCATCTCTCTGAAATTTACCATTTCTCAGTCACACGTAAAAAGGGAGAGCTGCAAAGACACATCTGCTATGCTTCTATGCTACTGTATCTTGTTGCAGTTTCAAGCTTATTTTAGCCTGAATTTTAGTCTTTTCTTGTTAAATGGTGCAGGAGAATCTATAGTAGCAACAGCTCCAACGGGTTGTGAGGTGAATCAATAGAGAAAATTTCCTCCATGTTCCCTAATAGATTTCTGATTTCTTTCAGTAATTATTTTGCTTGTCAGTCACTGTACTATTAAATGACCACCTGGCTGTGTCAGTCTGAACCTTTGAATCTGACAAGAGCTGATTGGAGAAGTTACCTTGGAAAGGAGTTTAGAAGGAACCTCTCCAAATGCCACATCAGTCATCAGTGTTCCTCTGCAGTCTTCATTAAAAGGACAGCAGGAGATCAGGTATTATAAGACTATCACAAAGTTATGCGGGTTATTTTTAATGATATTTTATTTTAAGAATAATAAATGCAAATCACACTGTCTGGGAAGAAAAAGATATGGTAATTCAATAGAGTTTGCAAGTAGGAAGACAAAGCTAGCATAAAGAATTAACATGTCCTAGAATCTTTGGATGTCAAAAAAAAAAAAAAACAACCCTCCCAAAAAAGTTTAAACAATATTTTGTTTGCATTTCTCAAGTAACCAAAATCTCATGAAAATAAGGGTCAAATAATTTCAGGGAGAAATGGGAAGAGAATATTCCTGATAAATATTTCTGGGAAAATTCTTATGCCTGTGGACATACAATTATGTCCAGTAGTGCTGGAGGAAAAGCAACCCAGGCTAGAGTTCTCCTTTTGAATGACAGTGCCTTCAAGAATGGTATTGGTTTGGTCCTTGACTCTCATAAACAAAAGCTGCATCGAGTAATGCCTGAGAAACAACTGGAACTACAATATACCTGATGTCAACTGCAATGAATGCTCAATATTCATCTTCTTGCTTTTATGGTTCTACTTTATAACTGGCTTCTAATTTTATCACAAAGGATTTACTCTAGCTTTGCTAGAGTTATTCTTCTGGTGGACAAAATATGATAATCTCAAGTATAATTAAAAAATCTTTCCAATACAGACAGAGATTAGTCTGAACATTTCACGTGTACACAGTTTTTCAAAGTACAGCCTGAGTTTCCTCAGTGCCTGCATGCTTGTTCCTCTCTCTTCTGCTTTTCATTTTCCCCAGTGACAAACCTGTTCAAGCTAGTATCGATTGTGGCTCTGAGCAGCCTCAGGCTATGTATGCTTCAACACAGATGACAGGCTGAAGCTGAGGCTGACGCATCCTGTATCACAGAAACACAGAATCAACTAGGCTGAAAAAGAACCCTGAGACCATTGAGTCCAACCTAGGAGTGAACACCATCATGTCAAGTAGACCATGGCACTAAAGGCTATGTCTGGGGATTCCACCACCTCCCTGGGCAGACCGTTCCAATATCTACTCATCCTTTGTGTGAAGAATTTCTTCCTGACGTCCAACATAGACCTCTCTGACACACCTTAAGACTGGGTCCTCTTGTCTTGTCACTGATTGCCTGAGAGAAGACACTGAATCCCACCTGGCTACAACCTCCTTTCAGGCAGTTGTAGAGAGCAACATGGTCTCTCCCCTGAGCCTCATTTTCTTCAGGCTAAACAACCCCAGCTCCCTCAGCTGCTCCTCGCAGGAGGAACTCCAGACCCTGCACCAACTCCATTGCACTTCTCTGGACTCACTCAAGCACCAAAATGTCCTTCCTGAATTGAGGGGCCCAGAACTGGACACAAGACTTGGGACGTGGCCTCAGCAGTGCTGAGTACAAGAAATAATATGTTCTCCTATTACCCTATACTAGAAGAGTGTGACAACTTTTTGCACAATTTCATGTCAAATAGGAACTCACTAAAGCTGCACCAAGATCCTCCTGGGTCTATTACTTTATTTAGTCTTTAGGTACCATGATGATGTGACTAGAGGTTGTCTGAGGCTCAGTTTTCCTTTTGTTGTATGTTCTGGCATATAGTTCTTACCTCATATGGATGGGTTTGATAGTAAGAGTTTAATTATTTTCCTGTAAGAGACATAGACATGATACCTCCAATATGGACTGTAAAAAGTCTATCAAAGTGACCAAAATCCAGGTCTTCTAAATCTTTCTGCCGTTTTTAGAAACAAAACCCAGAACTAGAAGGCACCAGCTCCTGCAAATAGATTACCCTAATAGCCTAATCCATTAAAACAGGAACTTCTGTATTAGAAATTTAGCAATTGGTAGGATTCTTTTATTATTATATGTTGATTGAAGTTAGTAAGTATTATAGTTCCAACAAAAAAGCTTTAAATTGAATTCCAGGATATTTAGATGTCATTGGAGAACCTCAAATTTTTATTATCCTTGCTATAAAGCAAGGGAACATCTGCTAAAAAGAAGCCTTCAATTATAGATTTCACTACCACCCACACAAAAGTAAACATTTTAAAAACTGCAATTACTAAGCAGTGTGAGGAGGCAGTACATGCAGCAGTGATCCAGCTCCATGGGGAATGTGTAAATAAAGGTCTTTGTGAGTAGATGCAGAAGCACTCTAGAAGAAAGATAAAAGGTCACCACAAAATACAGACAACTTCAGAGGCATATTATTAAATAAATCTCAAAACTAAGACGACTAGGAGTGTTTAATAGAATTTTATTTAAAAGGCCACTACAGGTTCCACAATGCTCAGCATTATCTTCTAAGACTTCCAAATTTTATAGGCTCCATTGAACTTCTACATATTTTTGACATTGAAAACATAATTCTAAATACATCTGTGATTCCTAAATTTCTGTATTTAAAATGCCATTTGCTATAGCTTCTATGGTATGCTAAAATAGACATTTTGGTACATATCTAACCAGAACACCTATAGTACCTGCTAGGCTAGTAAAACAAGTAAATTTTTATGTTATGTACAGTTGATATCACACAATTAAACAGCATGAGAAAATGCTGAAATCTTAGCCTCTCGTTCCTCAGATCTGCTTTATATGTGGCTGCAGAAGATTCCATTACTCTAAAATTTGAATTACAACGCCAAATATTTCCCTGGTACTCTAGTACCAAGTTCTAAGATCAGGGATTTTCTTTTTCTTCCTTTTCTGTTTCTTCTGATTACATAGATCTTCCATGAAAAATCCAAGATGATTTCCTTATCTTTTGAAGACCTTCTTTCCATGCATGGCTAACCTTGTTATTGAACTGTTGTCACAGTAGTCTTCAGAACTGTTAAAAAATATGTATATAAAGGACATTTGAAAAGTCAAGCTGGAATTTTCACACTAGATTATTATATATTAAAAATGACACAGAAGAACAAATTCTAAGAGCAGTAATAATACAGATTTTAAAAGCCCAACCCTGGTGAATAACTTTTGTGCAAAGTTTGGAGAGCTGCACATCAGTGAGATAATTCTGATACCTGCAACACTGCTTATTCTAATACCTCCAAAGCATTACTTGTGAAAGTGGCTGTAGTACTTACAGTTAAGATTACTTACTGCTTTGAGGGTGTAAGATTACACAGCTGAAATTAGGAACCTAGGCCACGAATGAGCACCAGCAAGAGTTTGCATCCTGCTTTGTGTTTGGGATGTACACAGAATCCAGGGTGTTACATGAGGTGCCAAAATACTATGTGGTATAACTATTCCCTGCTTACCTTAACTTGCTTTATTATTAATAATAAATATATTAATATAAAAATTAACAATATTATTAATATTATCATTCCTGGTATTAGTAGAGATTTGTCATAAATTAATTATAGGGCTTGTGGTTTTGATACTCAGCCTCCTCCTGTCTCAGGCTGAAAGCCTCTGAAAGAATGGGCACCTTCAAATACACACATCTTTCATTCAGGAAAAAGAGTGAGTAAAAGAGGATCAGCTATTTTATTCACAGTATTTAGAAGGAATTTGTTTGATGAAATGCAGAAAGATCTAGTGGTTCCTGAATATCCCATTTAAAAAAACTTTCGAAAGTTGTCATATAGGTAGTTATTAAACTGACACACAAATTGGCCATAGTCGATAGGATTTCTAAGATTTTAGTCCAGCCTTCTTCCTCTTCCAAAATCTGAGTTAAAACTCAAAGATACTAACTGAAAAGCTCTAGTTTAATGCATCAACACTTCCATGCTGGTGCTTATGTGGTATATTTTCTCGTATATTTTTCTTGCCTGTGACTGAAGTTGGTTTTATTTCACCTTACACCAAAAGGATATTGTTAGTATCAGTGCAATAAAACAAAACTGTTTTATTAGTCTTCTTATGCATTCAAATATTTCTACAGTACCAGAAGGTTTCATATTAACTAGAGGACCTGTCTTGATTGCCTTTAGGTTCAGCTAAACAGAAAAAATTTAACCTCTCTCTCAGCAACAGACCTGAGTTTCCTTGTGACTTTTTAAGATTCTATTCAGTATTTCTTAAATACTATTGATTTGTTGGCTTTAATGAGAGTTTCACAGGATTAACATATTCTTTATAAGGATAAAAGCATGAGTTTGCCAAGGAAAATAAGGTGATAATCATATCAATAAAATGCCTCCACAACAGAGTGTCTCTTACAGAAAATTCTGTAGAATTCAAGAAGCACCTAAACCTGGTATTAAATTTATTCCCCTTAAAAAGCTTATTATAGTGAGTGTTAATTGAATTACATCAATAAAAATGTTTTGATACAACAAAACTTGGAGACAATTTAAAAACACAGATGATGGTTATGTAGAATATAATAAACTTAATACAGCTATCAAAATATGATCTGTGTTTTTTGCATTAAAAAAAATAGTAAAATTAGTGATTACAAGGTGGATACTGTCATTTACATAGAAGTGATTATCTTTTTGTGAATAGTGCAACAGTACCTTTGACAGATGGGTACCAGAAAAATTACTCACAATTTTCTCCACTGGGAATTGCTTTATTTGAATGCAGTTTGAAACCAGAGCAGTACTGCATATTTTACAGCTATTACTGCAAGTCTGTTGCCAACTTTCTGTTGCAACAACCACACACTAACCCCCTTCATAGGACATTCTTGTTGGCCATAATAACCTCTCTGTAAATGAACATAGGTTAGAATAACGGTGTGCCCCTTGTTCCGAAATACCGAAGTATTTCTGAGTGCCAGAAACTTTACACGTCTGCCCATTATTTTTATTTTTTTAACGTTAGAATGTGATTAGCTGCTGTGCTGAATATGGTCTTTGGGTAGACTAAAATTATTGTTTTCTTAGTCTTCTTGTTTTTTCACTATTTCCAAGTCAAAGAATACTGCAGAAAATTATACTTCTGCCAGAGAAGAGCAATTCACTCTTATCAAAGTCGTTTCAGAAGAAAATTCTGAGTGATCAAAACCAAAGTCTGAAGTTGCTTTTCTCTCTGTGAAGTTTTGCATTTAAATGTGAAGTTATATATTTGTAAGGAGCATGTGGTACATATGGAACAGTCATTTCATATCTTTATAAAATGTATAGCAGATGGATAAAATAGTTTACTGGCAGAATTAAGCAACACTGCTGCTCTGAGACTTGAAATCCATTATATACTTAGTGCTAAAACTGTGCTAGTCTTATCTAGGTAAATCAGACATGGCTTGGCATGGGGGTAGTTAACATTGTGCAAGATGGAAGAAGGTTTCCAAAATTTTCATGCAGTTGCTTATTTTACGTTTGAATGCATTACGGATGAATCTAGTGTAGCCACTGAAGGCAATGGCAAATCTCCCATTGACTTTAATGGGATGGAATTTCAGTTCCATGTTTTTGTCACTTGGAAATAAGTTCAGATAGAAAGATGTGTCAGTGTGGCAGAGATTGGAAAATGCATAATTTGAAAGGAATTTTAAAGAGAAGACAAAACTTTGAAGAATTCAGGCAGGATTAAGATATTATTCCGTTAAAAATAGGAAGCTTGAAAAAAGTGTAGTGTAGGTTGGTCATAGAAAGCAGAATTAAGATCTTCAGACAGGGAAAGATGAGATGCTTAATGCATGTATAAGTGATGGAAAACTGTTAAAATTATATTATCCAAACTATTTCTAATCTTACTGTTAAATTTATCACATACTCCTAATATGAGAAATTTTAGCTGAAGTAACTTCCCACGTGGTTCCAGGCTTCATTTTCAGGTTTTGTATACACCAGGAACCCCCATGAACTAAAAATCTGCTATGCAAAAAACCAATCTAAAGAAAATTTATAGCATCTTTGCAATTCTAATGTGTAGTCAGATTAAGCACGAAGCATTGTATCAGATTGCAGATTGAATGATAGAACTACACATTAGAAAATTCAGAAATTAGGAAATGCTAGAACAGAAATAGCTGTTGCAATTAATAGCTTTAATAATTTGTTGTAACAGTGTTAATAAGATACGCTACATAATTAAATGATTATAATTGTCACTGTTTAGGACAGGAGCAAGATTATGGTCTGGGGATGGGTCAGGCAGTTTCAACGTGAATATTTTAGGCATAGCATAGTTATACGCAACAAAAGCCAAGTCATTATAAGAAGAAAAATAAGATAACCTCAAATACATTTGGTTTTCTCCTATTAGCTCTGCTTTCTATATATCGAGTAGTTGTAAAGTTATACAACAGGAAAATTGACAACAAACCAACAAATAATATAAAGAATTTATTTTTAGACATATATATACACATGCATTTAATGTCAATAAAGCATATATGGTTTGTTTTAGAAATGGAGGGACCTGTTCCACCTTGCTCTTCGAGCTCTTTTCAAGCAAAAAGTTTTTTTCATAAAACAACTTTCCTTTAAAATGTAATTTCTCTTCTGTGAGTGACACATTTCAAGATAAAACTAAGTCATTTTGCAGTACTCAGTGTAAGTAAGCATCTAAACATTTTTTCCAAAGCTTGAAACTGTCCTTTTTCCCATTCTGACAGTTCTAAACCAGAAACATTTAATTTTATCAAACCTTTTCTCACTGAAGGAAAATAAATAACCTTGGCATTGAAAAGATGCCTCAAAAAAGGTCTACCAAGCAAGTAATAATTTTCCAGTTATGAAAGCATCAAAATAGTGCCTTAAGAGGAAAACAACCCTCCACCATTCTGATGACCATTGTAAGTGCATTATACATGTTATTTTCAAAATAGCATAAGGCAATCATATTGAAAATCTGACTGGAAGCAAAGAATGTAAAATTGTGGCTCTGGCTGAAATCAATGGAAAGCTTTTTCCTTATGTTTCCCTTCAAAAAATGTACTGATCTTGGGACTGTGCACTTGAGAAGACAACACTATTTTGTTTTCTCTCTTACCTGGTTCCCAAACCTGTGACTCAGTAAGTGTTGGGACAACTGCTGAGCAGCACTACAGCAGAGGGAAGTGAAAAGACGATGCTTTCAGTTGATTATTCCTCTCAAGGAATTAATCAAAGAATAGAAATTACATGAGCTAACCAACTTCCACAGCAGGTATCTGAATAAAAAAAAAGGAACTTATAGATCATCTATTCCACACACTCCTGATGTCAACATATTCTCAACATCCCATGTTAAAGTGAAGAGCCTTAAAAGATTAAAAACCACTATAATGAACTGAAGAAATAGAGAAATGGGCAGTATGACTAATGTCCCACTGCTGCAAATTTAAGAAGGCTTTGGGTAAACTAGTAGCACAGCAAAGATTTTCTAACCAGTTTCAATAAATTTATTGCTTTTCTTGAGTCTCAAAGAGATGGTGGTGACCTGCTTCATGCCCTATGATCACAATCTGGGCACAATCTCAACCTGCAACCAAAGTGCTCTGGAGAAAGCATTCACATCTAAGTGTGGGGTTTCAGTGGCTCGTCTTCAGTGCTATGTTACTTGCATTCACAGCCCAAAATAAACCTGCCTCTGATCCTTAGGAGTCAGTGAAAATGTTTTAGGAATACATACAAATGGAGATTACTTTCAAGCAAGTTCAGTTTTAGCAGAAAGGGCTGTTAAGGGGACTCATGCTAATGGCACTTCATTTTTTTCCCCAAGGACAGGAAATGGAAAAAGATAGTCTTCTCTGAGTACAGTGAGTTTAGGCTGAATAAAATTAAAATGAGCAACATATAATAAAAAAATGATCTGTTGACTTGTGACAGAGGCTACAGTTCTTGGGAGAGACCATAATTTTCTCAGGCCCTGAAGGTGTAGTAAGTAATGGGAAAATCGTGTAGTAAAACCATGAGTGTTGTTTTATTTGAATAAAAACCACCGCAAATCAGTCTTGTTCAAGGGACACTGGGATTGAAATAAACTGCTGGAACTCTACTGAAAAAAAAGTAAACTGAGGTAATTATTATTTCTTAGGCTCCTCACAAACAATGCAATTTTGTTGAGCCTTATATTGAGGGTGGGCTCCAAGGGCTCAGCAGCGGGGGCTTTGTGTGGGGAGGCCCGGGCTGCCCCAGCCAGATACAGCCAGTTCCAGCCAGACACTGCCGGTTCCAGCCGGACACAGCCGGTTCCAGCTGGACACAGCCGGTTCCAGCTGGACACAGCCGGTTCCAGCTGGACACAGCCGGTTCCAGCTGGACACAGCCGGTTCCAGCTGGACACAGCCGGTTCCAGCTGGACACAGCCGGTTCCAGCTGGACACAGCCGGTTCCAGCTGGACACAGCCGGTTCCAGCTGGACACAGCCGGTTCCAGCTGGACACAGCCGGTTCCAGCTGGACACAGCCGGTTCCAGCTGGACACAGCCGGTTCCAGCTGGACACAGCCGGTTCCAGCTGGACACAGCCGGTTCCAGCTGGACACAGCCGGTTCCAGCTGGACACAGCCGGTTCCAGCTGGACACAGCCGGTTCCAGCTGGACACAGCCGGTTCCAGCTGGACACAGCCGGTTCCAGCTGGACACAGCCGGTTCCAGCTGGACACAGCCGGTTCCAGCTGGACACAGCCGGTTCCAGCTGGACACAGCCGGTTCCAGCTGGACACAGCCGGTTCCAGCTGGACACAGCCGGTTCCAGCTGGACACAGCCGGTTCCAGCTGGACACAGCCGGTTCCAGCTGGACACAGCCGGTTCCAGCCGGATCCAGCTGCCCACGGCAGGGCACAGCTGAGCTGTGAAAAGCGTCGGTGTGAACACCAAGGTCAGTGGAGCAGGAGAGGCAGGAGGTGCTCCAGAGGCTGGAGCAAATCTTCCCCTGCAGGCAGTGGTGAAGACTATGGTGCAGCAGATATCCACACAGCCCATGGAGGACCCCATCCAACCTGGCCTTGAACACTTTCAGTAATGGGGCATCCAAAACTTCTCCAGGCAACCTGTTCCAGTGTCACAGCACCCTCACAGTGGAGAATTTCATCCTAAAGAACTATTCAAATGGAAAGTTTTGAGCTGCTATATAAAAAGCAAGTAATGACTTCTCCCAGTTAATGAACTGAAAGTTCGTCTGAATACTCAGAGTTCCTCTGTAAAGACTTATGACTGACAAAATATTTTTTAGATTAGCAAAATGCTAGTCTGGTCTTTAGTTATGCAGATTATATTATACACTTAATTTACAATATTTTATGTTATAGGTAGGATGTGAGTGCGTACAATCACAATTTTCTGTCTTCTAAATCCATGCTAGCTAGAACAATATACAAGTAGATTGTAAGTGATAGTTTTAAAGACATATTGTTAAAGTAAATTCAGTTAGCAGTCTCACAGGCAGGTTATCGTAAAAAAATATCCTCTATTCCAATAGCTGCACTTAAAAGGAAGCATAAAATAGTTTATTGTAGGATTCACAATTGTGTGTCTATTTATTGTAAAATGTAGTTGGAATACATGCTGTGGAAATTGCTAAATCTATATCATGCCTCTATAGAACACAGCAAAAAAATAAATTTACCTTTTTAAAAATATTATTTCATCCAAATGTATATGAGCTTGCTGTTGTGTCTATATTACACAGATTTTGGGTTTTCAGTGTGATGAATAATCCAAATTTTTTGCTGTTCAGTTTCATAAAGCACTTCATATAACCTCTTCAGAATGATGATCTGTTTTCTATGACAGACTGAACTGTTTAACAGAACTAGCTTAATCATAAATACTGTCAGGTGTATAGTCAGGGAACTGTCACCTTCCTCACACCACTGAGCTATTGTCATATTCATTCACACCACTGGAAAAGAACGGAGGTGCAGATATTCCTTTAAAATTTTCTTAGTGCAACCCAAGCACAGATATATACATATCCATGAGAAGGATAAACCACACAATTTTAAAAAAGAGTATTCTAGACAACATATATATCACATGTGTATATATATAAATGCAAACATAAAAACATAAATAGAAACCAAACATGAATATCTGGTAATCAAAACCTTTCTAAAACTACAGTTGTGGTGGACTTTTTTGGTTTTTTGAGACACAGACATGGGAAAGATACTGACCTTATATTTCATATTAATGGCTGAATAAGCAATGTCAATACTTTTTGTATTACTGTCATTTAAAAGATTTTTGCATAGTCCTAAACAAAATTAGTATATTACTTAAAATAATTTAAATAAACAAGATCTTTAATTAAATTTAGTGTTACAACAAAAAGGGTAAACTGGAAGCATTAACGTACTGGGAAGACTTGTAGGCAGATTCCTTGACAACATGGTAACATTTGAGTTTTAGACATTCTAATGACGGATTATTCAACAAATGGTGAAGGAGTTCTTAGAAACAACTTTCTTTCAACAAAAGAATGACTTTCAGTGTACCTTACTCTGAATCAAAGAGTTGGTTAAGGAGAGTCATTTATTATTACAAGTAATTTCAGGTAGGAAAAACAGTGAAAGCCATGTGATATAAGTGATATAAGAGTTAATGTGTTTTCTTTGCAGAGCCCATGCTGGAGTTGAATCATACCTGCAGCAAAGCCAGATGAAATCTTTTGCTTTCTTATATGAAAACAGGAGATAGATGCAATTACTGAAGTCAGCATTACTTGTTGCTCTGGGACCTGAACAGACAGCTGGGTCAGCTGTGCATGGACCCTCATTGAAGATTAGTCTGTGTGAGTGGTTCCTGACACCCTGCTCTCTTCAGCTGTCTCAAGGAGGTGACATGTTTCTGGGTCTGTTGACCAATGCACAGTCTGTTGGGACAAGGAAAGGGAACATCCTTGCCATTTGAGATGCAATAGTTTAAAAATCACATCCAGTAAGGAAATTCACCACCTTTTGTCACATGCCACATTAAAAAAAGCAGATCACGGGAGAAAAATTGGACTTTAATAATTTAGTTTGTTTGCAAATAACCTGTATATAAGGTTGGATTACAGCAAAATGTAGTTACAGGGTTTTTTTTTCTATACCACAATAAGATATGATTGTGCTCCAGAATTTTTTATGTTAGTTTATGTTCCAGTTCCTCTCATTTATTGTTTTAAATTTTAGAAAAATTTCTCCACAGCTGTATGCAGGGCAGGGCAACCTCATTCCTGTTTATAGTTTTGATGGAATTGGCCTTTTCTTGCAAACTATTATATTCATATTTTGTTAGTAGTATTATCTGGGCAAGTTTTCAACCAGCTTGACTAAGAATTCTCTATAACCACCCGTTTTCTTGTACAAAACAGGATTGGGGGTAAAGTAATTAGGGGTTTTTACTACTCAGGGTTGACCAGTTGAGACCTTAAGATCAGCTTTCTCCCTGATGCTACCTGCATGTACAAATGGTCATCTGTTCTGCAACCAGATTTGAGGAACAGTTGATAGCCAGCTATGAAACATTCATTTTGAGGGAGAGTTTGTTCACCACATAAGAAGTCAGAAGCAGATATGGGATAGAATTTTCCAAGTTTGCTTTATTTTCTTGCAAAACCTTGCATCTTGCATAACCAACATCTGCTACTGAGGCAATGTTTCCTCACTGAACAGTTTTGTTCACTGCACCATCCTAGCAATACCCCAAGTGCCATATATAATGGATTTGAGATACTCCCCAGGCTCTACTCCTCCTTGAAAAACACCCTATGGATGTTGCATCCATAAACATCTGCCAAACATTGTATTAAAAATATGTAAACCTTAAGATAGTGCCTGCAAGCAATACATCCAGTAAGATTCTGCACATGTCTGCAGGATAACACATGTACAGTCCAGATACAGACAGGTGCCTTTTGACACAAACTATCTTCAGTAGGGTTGTAATCATTGGATAATTTAAGAACTGTCCTCGACTGAGTCTAGATAAGGTATGTGAACAATGTCGTTCTTTACAGAGAAAATAATTCTGCCATAAAAGGGTAGTTGTCACTTAAAGAATTAGATATCAAGATAGCAGGGTCAAAATCAAAGTTTCTGATGAAAAATCTGAAAGAATTGTAGGGTCTTAAATAAAATTATTGCTGAACAATTTTACTAATCTCAGTGTAGCTGTTAAATCTCTTTTCGTAAAACTTTCCATTTTGAGACACATATCCAGCACAGGAAATTTCAGCCTGAGCAGCTAAAGATTAGCAAAATAAGTACAAATGAAAGCAGGATGCTAGGATAGGAGGAACTAAGCAACCAAAATAGAAGTAGCATTGCATAAACAGATAATAACATGTCATACTTCAGTTCTACAGATGAAAGCAAGGAGTTCTGTTTGTGCAGCTTTCTGCTGTGCCTTCTTATGAGGAAAGAATAAGGATAATCACCGTGCGACCAGGGCCA
This sequence comes from Chaetops frenatus, assembly GCA_013400775.1. NCBI lineage: Eukaryota > Metazoa > Chordata > Aves > Passeriformes > Picathartidae > Chaetops > Chaetops frenatus. The sequence continues at coordinate 129,317 of VZTR01024231.1, forward strand.
TGGGATTGAAGAAGGGACTTGGAACTGCAGGGTTTGCTGGTCTGCAGGAAGTCTGAGTGTGCTGAAGATGTGAACCAACAAAATGGAACCCGAAAATCTAATATCTCATAGAAAAAGCCTTTGAACATTCTGTCACCCCACTGTGTTAATTCAGAGGTCTCTGCTCTGCATATATAACTAAACAGCATATACATTTCATATAAATATTAGTTAAGAAACATTCCTGAAAAAACTTGTCCAAAACAGTGTCTGTTAGGGTCATCTTGTGAGTTATCTTTAGTGACTCATCCTTTATAATCAAACAAATATGTTCTACACATCATTTCCAGTCTGAAATTTGATGAGGGAATCTTCATGTATCCCAGTTTCTAGTGAGTTGGATCTGTGCTCTGAAGCCAAAACAAAGTACTATGGACTGACACAAAACTTAAAATCTCTCACTTACACAGACTGGTGATTGGGTGAAAAATTACACTGTGTTTTTAAAATGCAGATGTGTTGACTTCAGCTCAGGCCATGTCTGCACACAAAGCACTGCCAAAATAAAGAGTATAGTCTGCTGAAATTTCTGCTGACTTTACCATGTTCAAAGATCTGCCAGCTTTTGAGCTTCAGCCTTCTCTCTTTTTAAAGGGCAGCATCTGGACTAAACAAACTGAAGGGGAAGTTTTTGTAGAAGGAAGGATAAATGTTCTTTTCCCTAAGTTTTGTTATTATTTTGTGAAATGAAATTACTTTCTGTTGGAATACCTACTTCTTTGGTAGAATTTTGGAGGAAACTCAAGAAAGCTAATAAAAATATAAGATGAATAAACATTAATACATATGTCATTTGAGTTTAAAATATATATATAGTTTGAGTTGAAGGTATTTGAAAAGGTAAAAAATGTTACCTGTAGTAAATCATGCCTCTAATTAATTTTTTCAGTGGAAAAAACATAAGCATGTAATATAAAAGGTATTTTTTCTATTTTATGCGCGCTGCTGAGCCAGTTGGCTTGAAATTTCCGGGACAATAAAATCCAGATATATTTCAAATAAAAACCAAGTAGCCACATAGTTTAAACAAATTCTTTATTAACCTGAAAGGATTAAAAAACCAAAATTTCCTTTTATTAGAATATCTGCTGTTTTCAAAGTCTATATCAATATTGTGGTATCATTCATTAGAATGTGATGCTTTTCCAAAAAAATCTCTTGATTCTAATACTAATTGATACTAATTGAAATCTATATTCTAAAATTTTGAAGGTCTCCAGCAGAATTAGGTAATATAATAGTAAGGCAACAATGAGAAATGCCACTCTGACCTGACAGTTGTGTAATCAGAATAAGAAGGGAGAAATGTGATACATGGAATGCCTGGGACCGCTGCAGTCCTTACAAAAAAACCTTGTCACAGGATGTGGTCCAGTGATAAACAAGGTCAGGCTAGCATACCATCTGCCCATGGAATATTATGCCGATGTGTTATTCTGGGTTTTTCACAGCTACATGGTTTTCAGTCATTTAAAAACCGAAGAAATTCCATCAGAAAAAAAAAAAAAAAAACCCACGTTTAGCAGGTGATTAAATGCAAAGCAAAAGAGACAAAAACCAGAAACACAAAAATAACTTTGCATGACATTGAAAGCTGGGGTTGAAAATATTGCTCTCTCACACCATGCATCAGTTCTGAGTGCTTTAAATGGGAAGGAATCTGGGTTCAGCTGTCCTCCTTTGGATGCTGTCTTTCTGGGAGCTGCTACTTATTGGCACGGGGCTGCATATTCTGGGCTCCTGTGAGGGAAAAGAATTATTATCATTCCTCAGCTGACTGTCTCATGCTCTGTGCACAGTGTGACTGAATTGGCTGAAGTAAAGCAAACCTTCCAGAATGGGTCTTTGAAAACACAGCACTGCAGTGTCAAAATGATGCCTTTTGCTTTCATTACACAGAAGGATTATACACAGTTCTACAGATGTAAGGTGCTATGAAAGTGCATGCAGACTGGATATAAAGCCCTTTTTTTGTTTTATCTTTCCTTGTAAATAGTGAAATTATCTTGTGCTTGATTCTTTGAAAGCAAAGAAATACATTCACTAAATAAATATGTACACTTCTATTTCTCAAATTCTGTAGGTTTTTCATGGTTTATTCCCTTGAAGAGATAAAGTTCTTCCTGGCTTTACTTCAAGGAGCAGCTGGTGCCTTGTGTTCTTTGGAATTGTGAGCAGTAATTGACTTACTGTTCAGGATGCCATCCACTTACAACACTCTGTAAATTCCTCTGCAGAAAGCTTTTAATTCAAGTAAAACTGTAGTGGCAAAAAATAGAAGTGTGGAAAAACCAAAACAAAATCAGGTGTATTTTGTTGTGACATGTATTTAAGATCACTATATGAATGCATTACACAGGCACCTATCCTCATTCCTATATTGAGGTATGGGAAGACCCTCTTTCCCCCAAACCAGGGAGAGGTTCTGCCTGTCCCCATTGGAACACACACCAGGTACTGGAAATGGCCTTTGTAAGTTTCCAGCAAATTGCAGCTCTTGCATTGCAGGCTTCCCAGAAGCTGGTCTTTTTAATTCTTTGTTGAGAAAGACGAATATCAAAGGGTTGTGGAACGATGGGCAGGTGGTGATCAGTGGCCTCACACAATAGTCTGCAGAACTGGCCAGCTTTATCAAGGGGTGAAGAAAAGGATTTCTCTAAGGGGAACTAAAGCCACCCAAGCTTCACTGCACTCTCAGGTCTGTATCTCACAGGTGGCTCTGCCCTTCAGCTCTTTACAGGTTTCACACAAATACAGTCAAGTGCAAAATCAGATCTGTAGAATATCTTTTTTATGCATATCTTTCAGAAAGTTTTTTGCTTACTTTTATTTTTCACTGTGTATACATGGACATAATTTTCAGTATTTTCAAACTTTTATTTCCCTTCTCATTCTAGTTTCATTACATATATTTGCATTTTGAAAATCAATTAAGTATTTATATTGATTTATACAGTATATAAAATATATTGGATAAAAATATGGTATAAAGACAGATATATTGAATTTCAAAGACTAGCCTTATGGGTTCTTTACAGAAATAAGTAAGTGAGATCTTGATGAGACTTCTAATACTGGTTTTTAGCATAAGTAGATTTTTGCTTGTTATTTTCTGAGGAAGTTTTTACCAGTACATTTAAGAACTCATTCCAGTGCTTTTAGTTCATTCTTTATTTGAGGATTGATCTTGCTAGTGAGCACTACAGTGTTGTTGAGAAAATCATTCACATATATACTTATGGTCATTGGAATTATTTTTAGGGTTAGTTGAATATCTAAGTATTCAAAGGTATGCATGAATTTTGTTCTCTTGAGAAGCAGGATCCAGTTTTAGAACATACCCATAAAATCAAATGCTTTATGTCAAGGCTGAAAATGGTGGACAGAGGACCCCTCACTGTGGTCTAGCAGAATGCAGCTGATGACTGACGTAATGTGGCTTGGAGGTCTCTGAGAGGAGCCCAAGATCAGAACCCCACAGTTCTATTCTCAGAATCCACGGTTACTTCAGGGTGTGAATGGACAAAATAAGCAGCATCTTGCTCAATTAACATATTTGCTAAGGCCCACAGTGATGTTAAGGGCAGAGCTTTTCCTTAAATCTTCCTGTGAAACGGGGCCTCTACACCTTCAGGGTCATCTGCTATTTCAGTGGACACTGTTGAAGAAGAAAGTAATGATATGGCTCCAACTTTGAAAATACTAGGAAACTGTATGACTTCTATGCTATCTTCATGTTAAATGAAAGAGGTATTCTCTTCCAATTTTTCTACGTAATTAGAACAGAGACAGATCTATTTGCTTCCATTTCACAAAATATATGTGTTAAACTGAAATTAAGTATTTGGTTTTATGTTTCTCAGATACTGTTCATAAATTCAGTTTGCAACAGAAAATAAGGGAAGGGTTACTTAATTTTCTACATGAACATTGATTTAAATTCCATTAAAGTATACTCTTAAATTATGTTTAAACGTGTGACCCTGGAAATTTAAATCCTTTATTCATTATGCTATATGCTGGTTTAGAATCTATTCTCCTAGAAAGAGTTTCTAAAGGAAAACAAGACTTTATGTTTAACTTCATTCTTTATATATCTTGTTATTTTGCTACTAACTCATGTATCTACTTTTTCACCACCAAATTTCAAGTGCTCCTTGTTCAGTCCTTTTACAGCTCAGGACTCCTATCTTGGCTTGAATCCTGTACCTCAGGGTCTTCCACTCTTTTGTTTTTATGTGTGACACTCATATCCACTCTGGGAAATTATTCATGCTTGTTTTCATTCATTTTACTTCTCATAAACCTATTTTGAATTTATTCTATTGCTAGCCACCATTATTCTTTTGACTTCAGTAAAGTTTAAATTGCCCTCAGAGTAGCTTTGCTGAACCTCAGAAGTTTGTCACAAGATGAGCTATACTAATTTTCAAAGCAGGAGAGAAAGCATATTAACCGTCTCAATAATCTGTTTTGTGACTGAGCGTGGACAAGAGACAGTTCCTTCCAAACCCTTGAGAGTCTGTACACAGATCAGGCTCCTCTTAGAAGGGAGCTGAATTTTTGTAGCCATCACTGCAGGAGGAATGGTCACTTTCCAGTAGCACAGACCAACATTTGGTAGAGACCAGACACCCAGAGGGAAGCACTGTAACACTAACAGTGGTAGTAAAGGTCCTGTTAAAATGAAAAATACCAAGCCACAGTTCTTTCTCAGTAACTGATTAAAGAGAAGGCAGAGAGGAAAACATACACCTGTACAGGGTGGGAAGGGTTGAAAGAGATTTGTGACCTAGAACATTCTTTGAGGAAGTTTTTGACACGAGTAAGTCTGTGCATCACTGGTAACAATGAAGGCAGACTAGACCAGGAAACAGAGATGGGCTCACTATAAGGAGAAAAGTATGAAAAACCCTGGAGAATGGAAGAGACGAAGGCTCTTGTTTCCTGTCCAAGTGCACTTGATAATATAAAAAATCTTTCACCATGAAGATTGATTTTATTGCCACTAATTGGGAGCAGTGTTCAGTTCTTGGAAAGCAGAGAAAAATTAAGAAAAACCATGGGAAGAGAAAGAAAGACATCCTTAATCCAACTGCCTGGCAGCATGTCTTAGCATCTCATAATTAATCTCAATTCATGTGAAAAAGAAAGCTCACACCCCTGACCCTGATTATATTTTTCATGGTATAAGGGAGAAGTTGAGTATGATCACACATTACAAAAACTTCTTTTTCCTAATGTTTTAGGGTGAATACAGGTATTTATTTTTTGTAAAAAAATTTGTTCTGTCCCTTACAGTATATATTTGAGTAGAGCTGTAAGAAGCATTTATGCATCCATGAAGTTTCTTAAAATAGCATGCAAAATTCAATTAGCACACTACAGTGCTGGTGATTTTGGGGAGGCATTGTGGAAGAATTTAATTTTTTTCAATAAAACACCTCCCAATGTACACATACCCCAAAGTCACTTAAACATTTAAAGTGATTTCTACTCATATTCAGTATATGGTAGGCGAGAACAACCTCACAGAAATGCTAATGAAATGTTTCCCACATTCTCTTGCCTAGAAATGAAAGGAAAATAAAATTCTGTGGTGTTTCTATGACAGCAAGGGTAACCTTAGTATGGTTTGGACATTGAATTATCCTAAAGATAGGTACACAGGGAAAAATCAGAGAAGGTAAAAATCAGAGCACCAGTAGTTTTAACAGTCTTTCACATAAGAATATTAAAAGAAGGAAGTAAATTAGTATACAATGGATGTCTTTTTTCAAGTGGCAAACTAAGCCAATGAAACATCTGTTTTGGTAGTCTCTATTGTGTTGGCAATATATATATAGAGACAACAGTAATATTATGGGAGACCTACTAATAATACAAAGATATAGTTTGGTGGAGAACAGGAAAAGGAAATATAAGACACCTATAAAACACAGGTAACTGGGTTCCTGAAAATATCAGCATATGTATATTGTAATTATGCAGAAATGAAGGATAACTCCAGATTGCAAACTTCCAAATATAGGCAGAGTGACAAATTTTTGTCCTGCTATTAAATATTATATTCCACTGAAAACTATTTAAAGTATGTATTTTTGGACACTTTCCTATTTCTGTTTCTTATATATGAGCCTTTGTTTTCTAGACACTCTTTCAGTTTTAATCATTCATTTATAATGACTCTTGACTCTTTCTTTTGGTTCTTCAATCAGTTCTAGCCACTGCTTATGATTTTATTTTGAATGCTTTTAAATCTTCTGTTGAAGTTCTTTCCTTGTGTTTTTTCAGAGATGCTTTTCATTTTTGTTGGAAGTCCACACAATCTGTGGATTGGTTGTGATGTTTTAATGTGACAGTAATTTCTTATTCTCTTTACATCTCACACTTTTTAAAATCTTTCACTTCATGATCCTCACTTAGTTCTTGTGTTTATCATGCTGATCTTAAAGTCCTAAACTTGCTGTACCTTTTTTTAGCAGGAATTTATCTTATCTTTCCCTTGGCATTTATTTCTTCAGTCTAAGCAATTCAAAACAGGTTCTCTACTGTTATCTTAATCTGAGAGGGAGAACCCCAGGCTCACTTTCCACTATCAGATCTCTCTACCTGGCATTTCTCTTTAAGCTTTTAATATTTTCCTCCAATTTTACAGAAATTTAAAACTTGGGAGATTTACCAGTAAATTAAAATGTTTCCTTTTTTTTTTTTATCATTTAAAGACACTATCCTGCATTTCTTCTCTAGAACATTTTGTGAATCAAGTCTAATGCTATTTACATGTCTATATTATCAGCTTAGATGCATGTTTAAAACATTATTCTATTCTACATATCCTTAAAATACCTGAATATAATGGTTTACTGTAATTTTACAGCATCACTAAAGAGCACAATACACAGTACACAAGTAAATAATCTACTCAGCACCTACAAAATTTAGCCTCTACTGCACACCACAGAATATTACCATGACATTGATCCATGTATGGATCCAAAATAGATGGATTTCAGCCTTTACTGTTGTTGTTTGTGCTTTGTGCTAAAAGCAATAAGATATAAAGGGGAAAGTCATACTGGGAGCTGCAGGTTCAGATACATATTTTGGATAATTTTCCCCACTGATGATTGGGTAGTTGAAAATTCTGTCAATGTTGATAAACACTTCCTTAAGACATTTAAATTTAATTGTTTTATCTTCTGACTCTCTCTTTTACACTACATTTAGCTTCTTAAGTCTTTTTTACACTTGAAAACATGTTGGTTGTCACTTATTTTTAAGTCCTTGAAAGCTGGACCTTTGTTCTTTTCTTTTGTATCTGTGCAGAATCTTTAAGATCCATGTGACAGTAGACAGCCATCTAAAGTTTGTGGCAAGTAGGCCAACTATGTGGCAAAAGCAAGAATTATTTTATGATTACATTGCAGGATTGGTGAATTCCTGCTTCATTCTTAGCTGAGGGAATTGGGGTCTCCAGAGGAAAGAGTGATTAAGAAGGCAGCTCCAAAACAGCCCTCTAAAACAAAACTCCAACTTCTGCATCGCTGATGCATCAGCAAAACTCATTACAATCCACACACAAAACAGTGACTTAGATCTGAAACTGCACTGAAATTACCACGAGCAGAAGGAAAAGCATCCAGGCTTGAACGACTGCAGGAATTCAGCAAAACTGAGTAAGCACAGGGAAGTTTTGCTGATAGGGGAATGCTCTGACTGAATGTGCTTTGTCGTTTGAAAGCTAGCACCTGAGAAAGGGAGGAGAAACGTTCAAATTACCAAAAGCTGTATTTATTACCAGCACAGAAATATCATTTCCTAGTAGGTTTTGAAGAAAGATCAAAAAGGAGGAGTACATCTTCAATTCATACATAACCAAACTGAATACACACACCCCACATACACACAGTTTCCCAGAGTAAGCAATGAGGCATGTAGGAAGATAGGAAGAAGTTGTTTTGAACCTTTCCCTTCAGCTCATACTTCGAAATGTAGCATGTGGGAGGAGAGGCATCACTGAACATTTTTTCTGCCTCCTATGGTCAAAGAAAGTAGAGAAAATAGTATGCTTCAGAAAGCAGCAGCGCTGTTGGCACCCTGTGCTATTAACTTACTCTTTGAGCCCCATGTTGGTAAAGAAGCCAGAAAAATCCTTAAAGGGCATCCTTAATAAAAATGGAAGACACAACTTCAGTTGAACTGCTTCCTCTTGCTCTGCTGGTGTTTGTAACATGGAGGGATGTCCCTCTCAGCTGTGAGAACTGTGGCCACTTGTTACAACTCATCTCTTGTAAATTAGGCAGACTGGTGAACTTTGTATCAACTCCTCATTTATATCACCTAGCAGTCCAACTGCTCTTTTGTCCCCAAAAAGTTTTCTATAAATGCAACACACTGTTTTCAGTTTTCTAATAAATAATTCAGGGAGGTTTTTTGATAACACAGATCTAGTGTTGTATTTGTTTTGAGGCAGTAAATGCAGGTAAAACAGTTTTGCAATGAATTGAAGTGTTTGCAACCAAAAATGGGCCTGGCAATTCAAGACTTGATGGTCATTTGTGAAAAACTCTTGAGGTTTCCTTTGGGGGTGTTGTTACCAGGTGGAGAATACTGACAGAATCCTGTTAATGGTTATCTGGCAACCTATGGGACTCTTACGTAATCCAGAATCTATATCCTATGGAATTGGTATCCTTAAAGATGAAATTTGAATGTGCTGACATGTTTTTGTATCTGATTGATAATTTGACCTTTCTTTCAAAGAGATAATGTCTCCTCTGTTCAAGTAGTGGTTCAATGACCCACAGGTTAGCTGAGATCCATTTTAGCAGCACACTGAATAATGGTGTTCAAAGTAATCACAGAGAAAGAGACAATTACAGAATGAGATGAGGCTGTCTATTAAATTACATAAGTGATGAAATTTCCTTTGCCTCTGGAATGTAAGATGGTTGCAAATCTCTATTTTAAAACTCCCAATTAAATCTACCAACCTACCTGGAAAATCTGTAGTCAATCATGGTAGAAAAATGAGCATTGCTGATAAAGAAATACAAAAATGACCACAATGTAACTGTCAAAACAAGATGTTTTAATCTGCTTAGGTGCCTAAGAACAGTGGCATTGCACAACCACAGTTTATTGTCAGCAGTTTATTCAAAGCCATACACTGTCCTTGTTCTACATTAGTAGGTCATTTCAACAGTTCTGTATGCAGGTTAGAATCAGCACGTGGTTCAGAGAATCAGTATCAGTGCTTTGAGAAAGTGCCTTCTCTTGTCTAGTTTTTACAAAAATATAAATCCAATTC
>VZTR01024231.1:140054-152537 GCA_013400775.1 Chaetops frenatus
TGAGGACTCCCTCACAGAGGCTGGTAGAACTCAGCCATTACAGAAGAAAGAGAGCAAGATTGTCAACTACAAGGTCTTTTAAAGGTTACATAGCCAATAGATAAGTACACGTACATATATTTTCAATTTCACACCAATAGTTAATCAAATTTTTGCCACATTTCCATCGCACTGTGGCATTTTTCACCCAATTAAGTGCTGTACTATAAATCCCTATTACTTTCACCCTATCCTACCATGCCCTAAACTTTTTACCTTATTCTATAATTACTTCTGTATCTAAACTTCACACTGCAAACCCTTCTAGTGTCTAACTTAACACACTTTATCTTAAATTACAGACTAAGATCTTTGTTATAAGTCACTAAATTAGGAAGTTTTTCCCATGGCCTTAAGTTGAATCCAGTGCATATTTCAAAATCAGAGTAAGCTGGCCCAAGGCCATGAAGGTTTTTTGGCCTTGGATTTCGACAAATTGCCTCAGCACTGAATTTTTTCAGGACCATTTTTTTCTTCCTTCTTCATAACATAAAATTCTACACGCTGAAATGTCACACTTTTAATCCATCCATCATTTTCCTCCATCTGATTAGCATCATATCCATTCACCTACTGATATCACTATCTTCTCATATCACTTAGGTTTGGACAGCAAACATACTTGAGTTTCTTCTTTTGTGTGAATCCAGGTGTTCGGAAAATATTCTATCATCATCTTCTTGGCCTCAGAGGTTGTAAAGCAGAAGGGAGCCCGTCCTCTTGACTGCCTGGTCTTGTTGAGCAGCAGCTCAAGCACCAGTCATTAAAGCAAGAAATCCTCAGCCCTCCTTTACGTGCAATGGTCCAGGTTAGATTAGAAAGGGTACTTGGATCACTCCTCCTTACTCCAACTATCCAAAACCTGCATAGGAATAAACTGTTCTGTGACAAGAAGTGATGCATCCATAAACACTCTGGAAGAATGGCATCAATTTATTCTTTGTCTTCTTGTTGTGTCAGTGTAGTCCTATGTCACCTTTCACAGTAGAGTATCGCTGTATGAGCTACGATGTTGGTTACAGCTTGATCGAGATTTAAAGTTGTAGAGATGGCTTTCATAGCAGAATTTGGCCTATTCTTACTATATTGCTAAGAATCATAAAGAAGATACAAAGAATCCATTTTGATTGTGAAAGGATGGATTAGAAGCAATAACAGAAGAAAAAAACTGGTTTTTACTTGTGGATTTTCTAATGTGCTGTGGATTCTATTAACGTAAAACTCCTCAGACTCCATAGAGCTACATCTACTATATAGTTTTTCAGAGATAAATCATATTTTAATCATTTCTGTATTAGCATATGGGTTTTCATCTTTCTAAAAAAATAATTTCTTTACATTTCAAGTTGATTAGTGTGCAAGCTCTTACCTTCCACAGCTCAGATCTGGTCAATGATTTAACAATCAATTTAATAATTTAACAATAGACTCTTGATCAAAGTGCCATCAAGCTATTATCAAACAATTTTCTTAAGCCAAATTCTGTGAAAAAAATGGTTGTGGAGGGTTAACTGATAATTCATCATGCATCTTTGATCCAGGAAGCACTCAAGTAACTATTTCAAAAATTTTCTGTGCATCTGGATATTGTTTTCTGCTCTTCACTGAAGAAATTACTGACACTATAAAGAGTTTAGAATACAAATCTAACTTTACTGAGAGGAAAACACTCAATTCCTTGGTTTCCATACATCTCAGGAATTCAATTTTAGCCATTTTGATGAAGCACACATGATATAATCAAAGGCAGGAGGTCTGTGTCCTTGCAGACTTACCTTGGTTGATTTGTACATAAAAATTCTGTGAGATAATCTGTCTACATCCTGCTGTTGAAGACGTGACCTTTGTCTTCTCCTCTGATCATGTGTTCCTAACTCTTTTGTTACACTGGGCAGTTTGGACTAGCTCACTGATACGGTGTGGCCTCACCTTGAATATTGGGTGCAGTTTTGGTCACCACAATATAAAAAAGGATACTAAACTATTAGAAAGTGTCCAAATGAGGGCAACAAAGATGGAGAAGGGCCTTGAGGGGAAGCTGCATAAGGAGTGGCTGAGGTCACTTGGTCTGTTCAGCCTGGAGAAGATGAGACTGAGGGGAGACCTCATTGCAGTCACAACTTCTTGTGAGGGGAACAGGAAGGGCAGGCACTGATCTCTTCTCTGTGGTGACCAGTGACAGGACTTGAAGGAATGGTCTGAAATTCTGTCAGGGGAGGTGTAGGTTGGGTATTAGAAAAAGGTTTTTCACCCAGAGGATGGTTGGACACTGGAACAGGCTTCCCAGGGAAGTGGTCACAGCACCAAGCCTGATAGAGTTCAAGAAGCATTTGAACAATGCTCTTGGACACGTGGTGTGACTCTTTGGGATGGTTCTCTGCAGGGCCAGGAGTTGAACACGATGACCCTTGTGCGTCCCTTGCAACTCAGCATATTCTATGATTCTGTCATATAGTCTGAAAATTAATCTTTCATTTTGTGGTGTACTTGCCCATCAGGTAAAAAAGCTGATCATGTGGCTGCAAAGTGTGTGTATGATTTTGTGTGTCATGCATGTGCACCATGCTCTCTGTATTTTGTTAAGCAGTATTTGTCTGCAGGAAGCAAATAGTAGATGTTTGGAACAAAACAAATCATCCTATGTTTCTTCTATTTCTATTTTCTGGAAAAGACAAGAGGAAGAACATTGCAGCTACCCAAAAGTTTGGAGAAGTTCTTTTGGGAAAGACCTTTCAAAATACTTGGGGAAGCAACTCATATGTATTGCACAGATGATAGCCTGCTTGCAAAAATCATTCCTATTATCAAACACATCTTCTTTTATATCAGTCTGAAAGAATTTTAAAACTATTTCAAAATGATCATTCAGCTATTATAGTATTTTGTTTAGAATCATAGAATCATAAAAAGGTTTGTGTTAGAAGAGACCTTAAAGGTCATCTAGTTCCAGCCTCCTCACTATGGGCAGATGCCATTGACTAGACCAGGATCCTCAGAGCCCCATCCAACCTGGCCTTGAACACTCCAAGTTATGGGTCATCCACAGTTTCTCTGACCTGTTCAGGTGTCTCAGCACCAAAACAGTAAAGAGTTTTTTCCCAATATCTAATCTAAGCCTGTCCCTTTCAGTTTGGAACCATTGCCCCTTGTCCTGTCACTATCTGCCTGTATAAAAGTTCCCTCTCCCTCCTTTTTATAAGCCCCCTTCATGTACTGGAAGGCTGCTGTAAGGTCTCTGAAGCCTTCTCTTCTCCAGGCTGGACAACCCCAGCTCTCTCAGTCTGTCTTTGTAGGAGAGGTGCTCCAGCTCTCTGGTCATCTTTTTGGCCTCCTCTGGACCCACTCAAACAGATCCATGTCTTTCTTGTGTTGAGGACCCCAGAGCTGGACACAGCACTCCAGGTGGGGTCTCACAGGGGCAGAGAAGGGGAGAAAGAATCCTCTCCTTTGCCCTGCAGGCCAAGCTCCTTTTGATGCAGCCCAGGATGCCATTGGCTTTCTGGGCTGCAAGAATGCACAGTGGGCTCACATCCAGCTTTTGATCCACAAGGACATGCCTCCACCCAGACACAGATCCATTGGCCACCACGCCCTGGCTGCCTCTATCCAGCCAATTTCTTATCCCCTGAATAGTCCATGCATCAAATCCATGCTTCTCCATGTTCAGCTGAAAATCAAGTGCCAGGCATACAACTTCAGGCATTTCCTTTTGGACTGCTGCCATAATCAGTCTCCTTTTTGAGAACACTGAGCATAAATTGAATACGATCAGATGTTACATCTGGTGATCTGATAAGAATGTATGTGCTATGAGTTTTTTGTTGGGGAAGCTGATGTTTGGTAAAATGTTAAGTTACTGAGCTGAAACATAAACATAAAATGAGACATGACCCTATATTTGATATTAAAGAGTAGGAGAAACAGACCTGGAGACATTTTCATGTGAGCAGAGGCTGCAGCTATGCACAGCAGCCTGAAGGAGCAGGAGTTGGCAGTTAAATTTATTTTGTGGCCAAGCCTTAAGTTTTCCTGAAAAGTTCATCTGAGCATTAATACACCATCATACCTATAACCGACTAATTCTTATTTTTCAAATTTCTCTGCAGTCTATAATCAGTAAGAAATCGATGGCACCCACAGTCACAGCAGGTATGAGACTTGACAATTTTGTTGTGGGGTTTTTTGTAATTTATTTAGAATCTTAGAAACAGAATTACATTTTAAACTATTGCAACCATCTATCAAGCTTAAAAAAAAAAGTTATGCACAAAGTCTTCCACAGAACAAAAAGAAATGGGAAAAAAAGTTCCAGGTAATCTCACTGCTATTTAGCATTTCAATATGGAAAAGATTTCTAATCTATCATGCTGCTAAAATGAAGTGGTAACTTATTTCTTCATAACAAATAGGTAAATATTTAACTATTATTTTCAGCGAACACAGAAGTGTTTGATGTGTTACTTGAAAGCTGAATGTATTCTATAATAAAACATATAGAATTTTAGGACATCTGACAACTTATAAATGTATCTGAAAGGGTAAAAATGGTGAAACATTTTATAAAATACAAAATTAGACAAAATGTTAACTATTATAAAACAGCACATTTTAGCAAAGTGACTTTATTTATCCATGTAAATATATTATCATATAATAGTTACGCAGTAGAAAAAGAGGAGATCATTTTGGAAGCTACAAAATTCAACATTTGACATTGATATTCAAGTCTGACAATTTCAAAAATTCATTACATACTCATTGCTGGAAGATCACTTTGAGAAGGAAATAAAAAGCAGGATAAATCTTAAAAACTATTTTTATTCACTGGCATAATGAAAATATTAAAAATTAGATCTTGAAAACCCATCCAAAGCACACAAACTAGTAAGTTCCCATTGCCCTGCTGGAGGCACCAATAAGCTAGTTTACTAATGGCAAATTTTAAATACTTGCTAAAGTAGTAGGATGAAACAGTCAGACATAACCAAGCTTTCACAAATTCTGATGGTGTCTCAAAATAATATTATCACAAAATGTTCATGGTCTTCACTAGAAAATGCTGATGGCCTTGAAATTTTCCACAAAAGAACGAGAAGGTTAAACCATTTTTTTTCTGTCTATACATACACTCTTCTGAAAGGTGACAAAGAGTGGGAGGTGACCAGTGAGGCTGACTAGAAGGGTCTTACCCTGTCCAACTCCAACACAGTTTTGAGATGAGTGTATGTAGCCCACAGGTTCCCTTGGAGAAGATTTTTGAAACTACAGAAACACACTTTTTTCATTACAACTCAGCTGTATAGCTGGATTCTGACTGTTTCAGGATCTGATTTCCCAAATGCCTTCATAGTTGTTTTTAGAGCTTGTTTTCTAACTTAAAAAAAAAATCTTGGCAAGGTTTTTGTATAAAGAGAGAGATGATCACACAGGAGAGAAAGCAGAGGACAATTTCTGTCAATACTTCTAAATATTTCTTGAAGTTTGAATACTTTGTTGGCACAGCAGAGAGTTTCTCTGCAGTCCCCAGATCAGTTTCTGAGTAATCCAATGGCTGAGTATTTGCATTAGGAAGGGACAAGTCTTTTAAACTCATTATAAAGCATCCTTATTTTGAAAATTGTGGCATTATTCAGCAATTCCTATTGTGCTATAAGTCTGTGTGCTGCTTTGATATACACACAATTCAAATGTGAGACTTTAAGCTTCAACACCTGGATGATTTTCTTCCACAGAATCACCTTTCTCCAGCTTTTGCTGTGGGGCCAGGCACACCAGTCCTGATGCCTGCAAGACCACGAGTCCATGATCATCAGTGTCAGACCTGTGCATTTCCAGATTGCAGAAGGACATCTGATCCCCTTCATCATGTATCTGCTGAGTGAACCAGAACATGTGTCATGGCATTTATTTCAGCTTTATGCTTTTACACCTGCTGCGAGGATAAACAATAACTGATCCGGAATCAAGCGACAATCCCTGGTCTGGTGTGAGGTCTGCTGATATGAAATTAACCTGTCATGCTTTACAAACAGTATAGAGTGAGCAGAGATTATATCAGATTGGCACTTCAGATTGTGTGATTGCAATGCTTTCAAACAGGGAGCAGGAGCCCTCAAAAGGGGGTGGGGGCTGGGGACCAAACTGATAGGAAGCAGCTCTGCAGGGAAGGACTTGGGGGTCCTCTTGGACAGCAAGATGTTCATGAAGCAGCAGTGTGCCCTGGGGACAAAGAAGGCAAGTGGTATCCTGGGGTGCATTAGGAAGAGCAGTGCCAGCAGGTCAGTGGAGCTGATCCTGTCCCTCTACTCAGCCCTGGTGAGGCACATCTGGAGTGCTGTGTCCAGTTCTGGGCTGCTCAGGATGAGAGAGATGGGGAACTCCTGGAGCAGGTCCAGAAGAGGCTGTAAAGATGAGTGAGGTACAGGAGCATCTCTCTTGTGAGAAAAGACGAAGGGAGCTGGCCCTGTTGAGCCTTGAGGAGACAACTGAGAGGGGACTCATCAATGTGTATGAGTATCTAAAGGATGAGTGTCACAGAGATGGACCAGCCCTTCTTGGTGGTGCCAAGCAACAGGACAAGAGACAAAGGGCAGAAACTGATGCACAGAAAGTTCCACTTGAATTTGAGGAAGAACTTCTTTACTGTACAGTGGCTGAGCACTGGAACAGATTGCCCAGAGAGACTGTGGAGCTTCCCTCACTGGAGATACTCAAGAGTTGCTTGGACACAGTCCTGTGCCTCTAGGATGCTCCTGGTAGAGCAGGGAGGTTGGAAGAGATGGCCCCCTGCAGTCCCTTGTAACCTTATCCATACTGTGATTCTGTGGGAAGGGATTTCCTGTGTTGCTGAAATGATTGGAGCTAGCTGCTGCTTTTCACATTGGGTCCACTGAAACAAGCCTGTAAGAAGAAGTGGGGAAATTATGGACACATTTTCTCAACACTGCTACAATGGAAGCTCCTCATCTGGGAACTCCATTAACTTCTGTGACCTGCTATTATTCCTGTGTTCAGTTTTATACAGGATAATCCCATGAAAGGAGTCTCATTTGAAGGGAGACACAGGTACTGACAACTTGATTCTGTCCTTTACCTTTCTTCCACTGCGACACAGTTTTCATTTCTCTCCCATATAAATATGATTTCTTTTGTGGAAACTGTCACTGTGAGTAAAGATACACTGACTTTTGTTCTTGCACATAAATAAATACAATCTGCTATTTTGATGTGCTTTTACAGTTTTGGAAAGAAACTCTCAAACTAAGATTCTCATTCTTTCCCCAAGATATTTCATAAAATTTTACTGGTCACATCAAAATGAGTGGAAACAAGCTATTTAGTTTAGAAAGACAGGGAAGTTTGCAACACACTAAAGAACTCAAACTCTGCACCTCTCCTCCTGTTCATGCCAGGATCTGCCATGGTTCTGTAGCTCTGTGATATGATGTACACAAATTGGCACATGCTTCAGCTGTTAGACATTGACTTGAAGAGACCAATATGGACATGCATAATCATAGTGAAAGTGCAGATATGAGAAATTTCACATAAATAGAACTCCTAGATAACAATTTTTCAGTCTTATTTATTAATTTGCCCTTCTTTTTGTAAATGCAAAGAGGCAAAAAAAAAAAAAAAGAAAAAAATCCAACAAGCAAATAAATCATGGTACACTTATGGGGGCTTAAAAATATAGCAAACTAGTATTTTATAGGACAACTTTGATTTTTTTTTTTTTTTTTTTTTTTTTTTTTTTTTTTTTTTTTTTTTTAGGAAGAAAAGCTGCAATTTTACAGATGACACAAGTTAGGTGAGGTGACCCACAACATGCAGCAAGATCTTTAGGTGGGTCTAGTTCCTGAGCTCTGTGGGCTTTGAAGGCTGTGATTTGTTGTCTCATGCAGATTTTCAAGTCTTAGCTGAGATCGCTAAGCAGGCAGAAAAAAAGAAAAGCAGCAGCTGTTCCAGAGCATGCATCTCAAGTGTCCACTCAATCCTGGCTTTTTCCTTATCAGTTGATATTCAGACTGTGCAGTTAAATTTTTAGTCCATGGCTACAGCAGCAGCCATAGTTTACCACCTACTGCAAGCTTAGAGTGGAGCCTGCAAAATGCAGTGCTTCCCCTCTTAACTTTCAGGGGCTGGAGGCAGCCTGTGCCATGGGGTATAGATGGGCAGCCAGGAGAGATGGCACTGTGTCTTGATGCAGCAGGAGCTGTGTCTGCTGAGCTAACCCCAAAACTGGCTGAGATGAAAGACTTTCTAAACTACTGGACTTTCAGGCGCTGCTTTTAAAAGCTTCTCTGAGGTCACAGGGAGGAATAATTTGTACTGTTTTCACCATGGACATATCTGGATGAAAATCTGGTGGGAAAAGTTTTTGCGTGTTGCTAATTTGGATGTGGTTTGGCTACAGTAATGCTAGTATCTACTGTTGTCAGTTCAGTTCTCCCTCTATGTAATGAAAATTGATTATCTCACAGCTTTGATCTTAATGATTTTCTTTCCAGATATATTTAAATGTGACATCAAAGCTGTCCAAAATACCAGACCTGATATAGTCATCACTAGACTGCTTCAATGAAAGTAATAAAAAATTAAACTATAAGATTTTTTTATTCTGAGTGTGCCTGGAGGCAAGCAATAGAAACATCTGATAAATGCAAAAGAAATCAATAAACAGATACCTACAAACTTAAATAATCCAGAGAAAAAGAATAATGGCCTTTAATCATCCATTAACATTTGGACACCAAATAATTCCCAATCTTTCAATTAAATAATTCCCTGCTTAGTAACTGTATCTAGACATATGCACTGAAATTATTTGGGTTATGTGAGGCCCATAAAGCCAAGGGAAACGTGCTTTTCTATTAGTACATTGTAATTGCATTTGTTGTGATATAACTAGAGAAACATTTTTCATCAAGAGGTGAGAGAGGGAGGACAGCCTGTTTGCTTCTGGGGTTCTAGCTTGGTTTTTATCACCAGGATGGCTTATTTTTCTAAAAATGCTGTTTCAGAATGGTAGAAAGTATTAGCTAAATTGGTCCTATGCTTGGAAAAAAAAAATTATGAAGTCAGAACTGTTCCACAAATCTCACTTTTCAGATTTGAAAAACATAGTGAGGCTTCTTTTTAAACTGATATTATTTCAAATTCAAAANAAAACTAATATTATTTAAAATTAAAAAAACCTAAAAAAAAAAAAAAAAAAAAAAAAAAAAAAAAGCCTCATTTGGCTTGGCAATCAAGTTACCAATTTACAATTCTGGACCAAACTGGAGTTCTTTAACTGAATCATTCTGGGATTGTTAAAAGGGGAATTGTGAATGAGAATATTGCCATTCATATCACAGAACTTGCAGTGTGAGCAGGCTGTAATGGGAAAGACACCTATAACATAGATGTCTACACCTGAGGTTTCTGCCCTAGGCTGTCATTGGAGTAACAGTCATTGTGTATCTCAATGTAAATTACATTTAAAATTTAATTAAATGGGTGACTTTTTTGAATGGCCTTATCTCACCATTGATTAAAAAGAGAAGAGAGGGAAGACTTAGGAGAGGTGAGCTAAATCCCACCTGAACCACTTATAGGGGCAGTACTGCTCACTTAGCAGATCATCACAGCATGTGAATAACATGTTAATCTGTGATTTATTTTTTTTTTTTTTTTAAATTAAGTTACATCTGGCTGACCTTTGCTTATATAGATACAAAATTCCAGTTTGGTCCTTGCAAACTTAACACTGGATTAACTGTGTAGTCAAAACCAGAATTGAAGGTATTCACAGAATTTCAGGCTAGGTCCTCAGAAGTGGAAATGCAAGAAATACAGGGAAATAATGTGTCTTCTCTGTAGATACCACTGCAATCCCTTAGCTGGTAACCCTGTCCTGTTGCTGTTTTACTCTTTTATAGCTTTAGGCAGCTGAATCAGACTAGACCTGTAGTTTGAATTACATGGCCACACTAAAACTTATTTGCATGATCAAGCTGAAAATAATTTTGTAGTTTCACAATATATTTTTTTTGTGGGAAAAGACTACACTGGTTCTCATTCCCATCAATATTCTGCAGTTCACTCATCGTGGGTGGGTGAAGAGTGTGCTTTGGTATGGTAGAGGGTGAAAATCAGGCCTGGATCACTCACTGTCATGAAAGAGAGAATTATTGAGCCAGCTTTTCTACTCAGGAAAACAGAGTGTGTAGCCACATTCTTCTAGAGTGATTCAGATGGCAAACTGCCTGTTCTCTGGAAATGTATTGCTACCTTCATTTTGGTACAGTTTTTTTTCCTAGAAGCCTAAAATCTTGGTTGTTTGCCAGTTTTAGCACAATGTCCTTCATATTCAACATTGCAGTACATAGAATAAAAATTTTCAGCAACATTTACTTATTTTTCTCCGTTCAGAGAACCATGTGGTTTAGAAGAAACTCAAAAGATTTACATTTCTTTAGCTTATGTTGCCTTCAGTTCATGCCTCTGTGTGTAGGTTTATGTAGAAATGTGCTTCCTAATTAATACAACCCTAGAACAACATAGGGTCTTCACAGAAATGCTAGAAAAAAAATCTCCATTAAATATTTTACAGGAATAACTGTTCTTTCTAAGTGTTACTTGAGCCATATAGCTAATTATGTCAATGCAGGATTCTTTCATAAGAAGAATACCAAGAGCATGACTGGTTATATAACTTTGATAAATATTTCAAATGTGTTTAAGCTTGACTGTTCCCTGTCTCTAATATCTACAGACAATAAAATCATGATGAATGCATATGAAAGTAAAACTCTTACTAATTTTGTATACAGGGCAATGTCAAACAAAAACAGTGTGTTCAGGCTTCCTTATGAACACCACACTGGATTAAAAATAGTCTAATGCAGTAAAGACCACAGTTCATCTCTTCTCCCACAGACTGATCATGCATGCTGACAGTTCTGGTTGTTGATGGCCATGAGCTATAGTCCAGTATTCATGAACTAGTAAGAAATACATTTATATTCTTGACAGATCAGCTCATAAACTCACTCCCAAATCCCTGTATTAAAGAGCACCTAGCCACAAAGTTTTGTTTCTTTTTTTCTTCAATGTTTTAAAGTTTGTATTGGAATATAAAAAGGGAAATGTAAAGAATCAAATGTGCTTGGCAGGCAATATTCTGCAGCAGCCCCCTCAGACCAGTGATACACACCTTTCTTCCAGGCTGATGGAACAGACGTAGGGCAGAGCATCAGGAGAAGCAACGAGCCAATTTACTGTCCCAAGCATTTCCAAAGAGTGAGAGCACAGCAGCCCTCTGCATCTATTTGACCACAGCAGCACAGGTGTATTCATCCAAACATGGATGATAATTAGCAATTAATCCTTTTGTTACTGGAGTTAAATCATTTTGTTACTATAGATAACACATCTTGCAGCAGGAACCAGTGCATTTTCTTTCCTGTCTTGTTGCTGCTGCTTGCTCTCAAAACTGGCAAGAAAAACGTACACTGTCCTTAAATTATTGTTTTGTCTTTGCTTGAGTAGCTCAGAAGGACACTTTACTGAGGAATTAGTTCCAGAAACACTTGGCAGTGGTCAAAGCTAAGGGAAATCAGACAGATGTTTATTGTTCAAGTATAAAAGCCTTCTTTTGTGTTATTGAACCCTAACACATCCATATTTAGCAGAGTGATGTTTTCCTGTCAGAGAACTGGCATTTTATTTGTTAATACCATGCAATTATTTTCCTTTTGTTTGTTTTGCTTTCAGGTTTTTCCACATATTTATCTTTCTAGAGCAGTTTAAAAAGAAGGAAAATATGGTTATGTTGTTCTCTGTACCATGGTTACCATGATTCAGCATAAACAGGTAAAGTGCATTCAGTTGATACCATGTTCTATTCATCATTATTGTTGTAGTAATTGTGCCTGTCCTTAGAGAACATTGTACAGCACCAATTTGTGTTACAGCACCTCTTATTGTTTTCTGTGGGCAAATACATCACAGCAATTGCCATATAGTTGCAATATGCCCAGAAAAATGATAGCTTTTAACTACACATGGTTAACACAAACATAGGTTGTTGAATTTGAGGGCCAGACAGCTGAGTGAGTAAAAGTTCAGATACCTATTCCTGGAATATATATATTTAAAAATTAACATGCTACATTATTATATGCCACCTTTATGCCCTTGCTGTCAAACATAATTTAGAATTTTTTCCAACATTTTTTTTCTTGACAATTTTGTAGGTTAAGGGGAAATTCTGCAAGTAAGACAGAAATATTTCACAAAGTATATTTTCTGCTCATAAAGATCACTGACAGCTGTCATCTTGTGTTAATAAAAAACTAGGTTAGGCTCAGATTTTAAGTTTGGTCATAAAAAGTTTAATTTTTTAAATAAAAAAAGGTTTCAACAGTAGCTGATTTGTTTTCTCTGTTTTTGGGTTTT
>VZTR01024231.1:156020-235931 GCA_013400775.1 Chaetops frenatus
TCAGCAGAGATTTTTAGTTCAGCACTATGTCACACCAAAACAGATAAATGGCTCTGTTTTCAGAGCTGTTCTGCAGCAAATTACATTGTAGGACAAAATTATCCTTTTTGGCCTTTCAATGAGCACCTAAAAATATTCCTGGCTTAGGAAATCCTTACAAGGCTTTTTCAATAGAGTTCCCTGTCTCCAAGATTTTACCTTTAAATAAAATCATACTTCTTGTGTTTATCATTACCTAATTATTTCAAGAGACATTTGGTCCAACCAGCATCAGACAGAATGGATTTTCCCCAGATCTCATATATAAGATATCAACTGAACAATATGAATGATAAAAAACTTTCTTTATGCAGGGAGTGCATTCGTGTTCTGGGATTTCTGTCTGGAAGGCACACAGAAACAGTGATAGTTTGCTCTAAATATTTAAATATTTTTAACTTTATGAAATCATCTGAATCTCTCAGAAATCATTGCTATGATAAAATGAGGGAGAAAGAAAAAGTAGCAGTTTTCAAAAGAGATTGTTGGTTTTTTTGCTTTGAGTTGCAAAATTTTTGCTCCAACTTTTTCATAAATTACAAAAAGTACTATGAGAACATAAAAGAATTTTCCAGTATCATGAATATCAATCTTAATTTCCTATTCCTCATTATTAACTGAGTCATTTCAAGGTTGATATTCCAGAAAACTAACTAGCAGTTGTCACAGTGGTTTCCGGGCTTGAACACCATGGGACATTTTCTGGAAGCTGTATGTACTCATGGAAACTTCTGGTGGGCTGGTGCTGCTGGTGAGGATAGCTTCTGGAGGCTGAAACTTTTGATCTGACACCTTGACATTTTTTCTTTTTTATTATGAGGCGAGAGAAACTCTGAAATAGGTGGCCCAGGGTCCTGTCCATTAAAGCACTGAATGTTTCCAAAGGTAGAAACTTCCTAATCAGTCTGGACAACCTGATTGAATTGCACCTCTTCTAGATGGAGATTTTATTAGGTAACCTCATAAAAACCCTTTCAAAATTTTTTTCTGTGAGCTAACATTCCTTTCTTTGAGACATGTACCTTTAAAGAGAGACAATTGCTTTGAGTGAAGCTACAGGTCTCAGCTAAAATCCTAACTCTCCTGAAATCAGTGGAAAATGTTCAGGACCTTACATATCATGATCATGGATAATAACCTTGGTGTTCTGTGTCTGAACACTGCAACTTTAACCCAAGATCGTGTAGTGCTGCTCTTTGCTGTGACTGGTTGCATTTCTGTTGGATGGCTGCACTGTCATTTCAGAGCAGGATTAAATTCCTTGCTGCCAGAATCAACATCAAAAAAGTAAATAACTGCTTGTTAACATAATCACTCCCTCTTAGAATTTTTCTTGATTTGGCACAGCAAACTGTTGGAAATCTGTGTCTTTGGTGTCTACAGTTGGCTTGCAGTAGCAAAAAAAGATGATGCCTTGAGTCTGTGAAACTGCTGATGACAGCACCCTCCAGCATATATGAGGGTTATGGCTCTTCCCAATCTGCAGAACAGCTGCAACACTGATTTTTCTCTGGTTTTCTGATTCTTCATTGATATGAAAGGAGAAAATATCGTCTTCCTTCCTCTTTATCCCCTTTTCTAAGCTGAGAATGTACCCTGAACAACAAAAACATGTGCATGGAGGAATGTCATGGTGGTTTCAAAAGGTATCTTATCTTCTGGAAACTGTTTTTTTACATCATGGAACAGTCAAAGAGAATGACTTTTTTTCTAATGGACTTCAACTTCACGTATTTTCAAGACTATAGGCACTAGTCCCAAACATTTCACTATTTCATATCAATATTCATTATTGCTTTACTTTGCATATGAGCTGCACAGACAGGTGTGGAAAGATCTAAGACTCATTGTAGTGTGGGACACTCTTTCTGTTCTTTCCATCCAAACACCTTCTCACTTCAGCTTTTTTCTCACAGAGTTCTTTAGTATGCTCAATAAAGCTTTTAAATGTTTCTCTCTCCCTTTGAAATCTGACTTCAAGATAAGACTTGCAAGGTGGTAAGCTGTAAAACAGTGGAGGAATAAACTTCTTAAATATATTTGAAAGAACTTCTTGTTTCTTTTTCAGTCTTCTGGAATACATTGTCTTCATCTGGTAGATCAGGATAGACAGTGCTGTCAAAATATAATCTTAGCAGAGCTCACTTTCCTTATTATTTTGAGGCTTAATTAAGAAAATGCAAATACAACTGATACTAGCTTTTTAATTGGCATGTTGTTTTCATTAAGGTGTGAAATGCTCTTATGGAAAAAAAAATATGGGATATGTAAAAGAACTGCTTGACATTCACAGACAGATTCACAGCTGTGAGAAGTGATGGAGAATTTAACTTGGACTGACTCCAAGTGTGAGACACTTCGGTTTCAAGAAATTTTGAGCGGTTCTAGCACTCAGTGCCCACAAGAAATATTTTTCACTTCTTAAAAACGTCAGGTAAGGAGAAGTTTGAATTCCAGTAGAGTAATTATTTTATTATTACTGTTATTTTTTTTTTCTGAGTTGTTCACCACAAATAACCATTGGTGTTTTCATAGGAAAATATCTTTTATCCAGAATTCATCAGAGAGGAGATAATGCTGCAAATTTATGCTAAATAATGCTTTATTATGTGACTGTAAGTTATGACCAACAGCTGTGGGCTTCATATTCTAAGAATATTTTTAAAGTATACTCCAGATATGATAACAGGTGAAGAAACATCTGTGAATTTGTGAATTCAAAAGAGTTGAATCACAAAGTAGTAGCAAAACAACTGAACTGATTGTAGAGCAAGTTTGAAGCAGGTCTTGGTTAAATGATGGTTAAACAACTTTAGCATTTAAGTTTCAGACACAGAAACCTGTGTTCAGATCTCCTCTCCCGACTCAATGATAGTTGCAAAGTACAGAGTACCTTGACAAGGCATTAATCAAGGTCCTGTCTTGCTAAAGATATTCAAGCCTGTGTTGGAGACACCATCTCTGGACTTTGTATAACAGCACAAAACTCTGACATTCAATTATCATTTTCCAGTTTTCATCTGTGGTTATATATAGGCTTGTACTGTCAAGAAGCAGACCAATATTTCACCATGGTTAGGCTTCATTTACCTTGAGTTGTTTTGACAAGCTGAGCAGCAATTCATAACTACTGGTGTTTTTCCAAGATCCGAACTTACTCTGAAGTCACAGTTTTGTAAAGGACACAAAAGGGTCAAAATAAATCTCTAGCTACGAAGTTGTGAATGGGTGGGAGAACATGGTGCTAAACACCCGGGCATGCCAATGTTGCCAACCACAGTTCTGCCTCTGTTCTTCATTTGTAATGCATCAGCACTATTCAAGTTACAGAGTGCATTAATTCGATTATAATTAGCTCATTACAGCACACGGAAAAAAATCTAAAATAAGACTGCTGTTCTGTGAGAATTTTGTGCTTGTAAATATTAGGCATTCATGGACTGCTTAGGGATTTGGGGCAAATGTTGGAAGTATTTGACAAGTACCAATTGCATCCAGTTTGTGGAGTTTCTTTTCTTTTTTACTAATACTTTCAAAAGACAAAATAAATCTTCATTGTTCTTGTATAATAACGATTTTTCATTATTTACACTGTAAAAAAAAATATTAAGCTATTTTCTCTTTTCACATCAACCATCTTCCAATTTCTACCCTATTTGTAGTAGAGAAGTAACTTAAATCAGGCAAGCCTAGCAAGGCCAGAAAAGAAGCAGTCCTACCAAGGCTAACAGAGTTACTTCAGCAGAGTATGTTTCAGAAAAAGAAACAAAAAGTGTGACTTAAAAATTAAAATGAATCTCTGAATATAAATGCAAATTCAGAAGAAAAGACAGGAGGAGCTTGCAATAACATTACTAGTTAGAACATAGCTAACAGACTTCTTTTTTAGAACAAATTAAAAACAAAGCAATAATTTGAAGCTATATGTGGAAAGAAAATTTGGCTCCATGCAAGAAAGCAAAAAAATCTCACATCATATATTTGGAGAGGTATTTAAAAAGTTGCATTTTGTGATTTAAAAAAAGACTAATTTAAGAAACATACAAATTATTGCAATGGAAAAGAAACCAAACCAACCAACCAAAGAAACCCAAAGATAATCCCTGGCATAGAAAAAGCAGAATATAAAGTATAAAAAAGGTAGAAGTATAGCAATGCAAAACAGAAAAAAAAAATTCAGTGACATGTCAGCATCTTTATTTCAAAACAAGAAGTCAGTTCAAGGCTTTTTTCAAAATCTCTAGTTACCTCTCTCTAAATTTTTGCAAGTTGCACTTCAGCTTCCTGTCAGCATGGAGGTAAAACACCTTTTCGTTCAGTTTTAATGAAATCAAACCTGGACACATTCCTTCAATTCAAACTAAACTTTACCTTTATGTAATATTATATACATCTATACAAATATACATATGTATACACATATATATACATATATATTTATGTATGTATATATTTATTTGTTATCATATGAGACAATTTTGGAGAAAAGTTATAAGAAAGGCCAGAGAAAATAATAAATGAAAACATGTGTTAGTTCTTACCTAATAGCAATTCTGTACCTTTATAAAAATTACCAAATCTTTCATTTAGCAAATACCTCACTATACACTTACTTCCAACCTTACTTATATGGAGAAACTGCTTATTTCCCAAAACACAGAGATTGAAACCACATGCAAGGCAAACTAGGTTAAGGCACAAAAGCCCATTTATTTAAAAGCATAATATTTGACTGGAGGTGATGAAAGAATATACAATGCAACCAATGTTATTTCAGTGGTATAAATAGATACACGAAAAATAACAGCACTGTGTAAAAAGCTAGGTAGTAAAACTGTAAAAGGAACTTCAAAATAAGGTATGTTAGCTCTTCTGTTGCATTACCAGCTGTGCAAGTTTCCCAAAGGAAACATAGAAACCAAATCATTTAGGAAAAAATCTAGAATTAATAGGTGCATATATGGGGGGAATAACACTGCCCTGGTATGGGAATCATCGTGTTGGCTCTGCACTTCTCACATTTTCTCTCAGTCACTATAGAGATGCCTTAGTGTCAGGAGTATTGTCAGTACCTTTTAGTCTTAAAAGAACAAATCTACTCTTTATTGCTATTGTTAATATTATTGTCTGATTATATATATAAAACTTAGACCAATATGTAAATATGGAAGTGTATATTATTAAATCCTCCACTTTTTTTTGCAGTAGTAATTGAATTTTCAACTCCATAGATGGAAAATTATAAAGTAGTACCTAAGAGTGCATTTCAGATAACTAAGTAAATTTTAATAAATTGCCTAAATGCTGATTTGTCTTCATGTTCACTACTGAGACACATTTTTGTAATAAACAAGTTTATCTGGTTGATGACATGTAGGGGTTTACTCAACCTTTCAGGGCATGTTGCGTATTTTTACTTTTCTGTTTGCATTATCAGCATTCTGCAATATTTAGAAATTGCTTGAAATGAGGTGGAAAGTATATCAGCTCACACAAAGAGACTAGACTGTTTTCAGTGAACTCTCCTGCTAGACAGGATTGTGTAAAGCTGCTGAGAAAGATCTCAGATTCCTTTAGCAAATATCTCTTGTTCATTGCACTAACGGAAAGGTGAAACCCCGAGAAAATTCAAAGTGGGCTCAGTAGTGAAGCTACAAAAAAAAATTTAGGTTACGGCTCATGGTGGAATGACTGGGTCTCTTACAGATAGAAAGGTTGGAACGTAGATCTTGGGCACAGACACAGCCATCATTGGGAATATTCTTTTTAAGGCACATTCACACAGATTGACTTGCCAACTATAAACCCAAATGGACAAGTTGCTTCTTAAATACAGAATACCATTGAACAATGTTTCCAGAAGAGAGAAATTTTACTGATTTAGAGGCTGGACTTCAACTAAACAAAACCTTAATTTACCAGTCTTGCCAGCTAAATACATAGAGGAAAAATGTTTTACATCTTTTCTTTTCATTTTCTAGGGTTTCAGAGATTTATAAATTGCTCTGAGCAGGTAATTTTCTCCACTCAGGATTTAAAGGTCTTAATCCTCTCTTCAAGGCATTTCTTTCAAAATGTGTGGGTGAGTGGTAGGCTAAAATAGTAACTGTTTGACTTTTACTGGTTTTATATTTTTGCACTTTGCACAAGTGTAGGGTACAGAGCGCACGGTACTGGAATAGACCAAGCATTACATTCTTGTGATCAAGGGCTAAAACTTGTGATTTTCTCTGAAGCCAGGAAAAACTCTCAGGCTGCAAGATGTCATTTTTTCTCTTTGATCTCTCATTCAACCTGTATATGGAAGTGAAAGGAACCTCACAAAAATATTGCAGTTGTCAGACTGTCTGGGACCTCTGCTTTGCAGTTCATACCCCTTGATCACATTAAGTCCCTACAACAGGGGCTCCTGCTCCAGGTCCTTTCTCACCACACAACCAGATAACCGAGGTACAGATCAGCTCCATCTCATTCTTCAGGTATTTTCAAGTGAAGCAGCAGTCAACAATGCAGCTTCAGAGTCATCAAAACATTGAGTCCCTCATTCAGTACGCACAGAGGAGCTCAGGTTTCCTGGTCCTGGTTGACTTTAGGCTTGAGACAGACCCTGAGATACCCAGTCTAGTCAGGCTGGCCCAGTCTCCCCCCTCAAGCATGCCACAAACAGGCAGTTCTAGGTGCCTGGGAAATATGACTGTCTTGATAGCAAATTTAGGGCAACATTATCCCTTGTGGAAAGTTACTAAGGCAATCATTCTTGAACGTTTGCTGTCCCTTTGAGGCTGCAAAATAGTCCTGGATTTGTGGCAGTTTGCAGCTGGTAACAGCTCTTGCTGCTCACCCAGTGGCTTTGAAAAACCTCACTGCTGGTTGTGATTCAAAGGTTCTGTGCAACACCAACAGTATCTACTTTGGAAAATATCTATGTTTGTAACACAAAACTAGTAGTTGTCAACGGGTGGAGCTGAGACCTAGCCAAGAGCTTTCAAAAGGGTATTCCTGGCCTAAACTCAGCCTTGTTTCTACCAGCTAGTGGCAACAGTTCATGCACATGATGTTCTGAGCCCAGTTAGGCATTGACTGGTATTTATTCACCCACTCTCAGTGCTGAGTGACAGAAGGGATTGAATTTTTGAGTTGCAAAGTTTTCTGACCCACATCCTACATATTTTTTACATCGTTGAGCATAAACCCACAGTCACATTAATTTCAATAGTAAGATATATTTCACTAAATTAAATTTCAGCTTCAGTTTTTTTCCTCAAATGCTCCCTCTCCTTCATGATCAAGTTAAAAATCCAGTGTGTAGAAGGCAACACTCTCACCAAAAATATGTAAACTGACTTGTTTAGACAATGAAAACTAAAACATACAGCCCAAAGGATATGCCTTTCAGTGTTGCAGTTTAATTTTCTGTGATGTCCCATAAGGAGATACTTCAGTGCAATAGCCTGTCATATCCAAAGACCTCAAAGTGATGGAAAAATATTTTATTCCTCAGAAGATTCCACTAGACTTGTAGGTGGGGAAACTAAAATACAGTTAAATAATCTGCCTAGCATTACATAGTAAATCAAATGCAGGGACAAATCCTTGCTTCTAGTCCTTCAGTTACTGCAGAGGCAGCCTCTGCTTTTGCTCATGCATTTCAATTTTCTTTTTTTTTCCCTTCCACTTTTTTGTTGTATTGGGGTTTTTTTAAGATTCAATTTAAACCTAGCACCTGGAAGTTAATGGAAGACACGCAAATTTCAACAAGCAAATAAAGCACATTATTATTATTATTGTTGTTGTTGTTGTTGTTACTGCAATCATTTATTTATTTATTTATTTATTTTCCTTCAGGTCCCTTCCAAACAGGGCCATTTTAAGAATCATCTCCCATTCTTAGCCAAAAGAATTCTAGGAGGAAAGAATGTCTCTAGTACACAGTAACATCCCTTTGTTGGTTTATATCTCAAGTTCACGGAAGTGTTATTTCAATTTTCCCTTTAAAAACCAGACCACGAAGTTTATTCACCACATCTTTTCCTCTCTGCCAAGCACTTCAGTTGGCTTTGTGGGCAGCTTGTGAGTTGTGCCCATTGCCAGTGCCCCTGCAGTGCATGTGCCTTTGATCACTGAGCTTGGCATTGCTCCAGCACAGCACCTCTCACTGTGTGCTTTACCTTCTCAGTAGCAGTGTCACAGCCAAGACACATCCCATGGCGCACAGGGACAAAAACAGGACCCATGAGGACAGCAGGAGTCTGACATTTTTATTTACATCCTTCTCATCTTAATATAATAGTATCTGCCTTGTACCAAGAGTGCAGCTAGGCTTAAAAATACATAAAATTGAGACAAAACAATTAAATGGAACAAAAGTGTAACCAGAGTTGCAAGGAGAAAAAAGTACAAGGAGAAAAACCAAATGTTTTCTGGAACTTTTTTTTTTTTTAATGAATGCTGCCAGCAGTGGAAATGGCAAACCTTCCTTTCCTGTAATAGGTAAGTATTGCTGAATATGCTAGGTAAATCAAAAAAGAATTCAGATAGAGGCAGTTGCATTACTGACAACGTTTGCAGTACTACTTTGGTAGGAGAAAAGGATTTCAAAGACCTTGAGGACTGGCATGAAGGAGAGAAAGAAAGAAGGAAAGGCAGGGCAATTTGTCCTGTTGACAAGACACTGTGAAATGGCACAAGCAGAATCAAAAGAGGGATTTTCTTTCTCTGTGAGCAGGACAGAAGAAAATCTATTTGTTCCTCGAGAGTGAAGAGCTGTAAAGAGGGTATACAAAAGAATATCTGCTCTTAGAGAGCACTTGACAAAATAACCTTGCTCTTGTGTGAAGGAATACCTCTGTAGCCAGCAGGCTGCATGCATCTCAGCATGGAAAGTCACTGGGCTTTCAAAGAATGTCTGAGGTTGGAAAGTGTCTCTAGAGATCACCCTGTCCAACCCCTTTACTCAAGGAGTGCTGTCCAAAGCACAATTTGTGAATATTCAGTTAACAAAAATAAGAATATGTGGGGTCCCAGCATCAGGTCTCCTGTTCTAATAACGGCAGTTTAATGACATGTAGACAAAATTCCTAAAGAAGAATTATCCTGTGTACTTGCATGAAACCAGTCATTGGAAAAGCATTCAAAGGAGATGCATTTAACAAACAGAATTATTCCTGCATGTTTTGATCATTTGTGTTCTGAAATTTCTTAATTTAATTTATTTATTCATTTACAGCAGAGGACCTATCCAACGGAAGGAAATGCAGCCTTCATGCCTGTGGCTACAGGTGGTAAGAAGTGAGTTTAGAGATGTATCTGGTGGTAATATTTGAGCTGGTGTATGTGTGTGCTGCAGAGTGATGCATCTCATCTTCATCTCCATTATGACATGTTCCATGGCTGCTGACCATTATTTGTTGATACATAGGGAGTATGCTTAACTCCCAGCAGGACAATGCCAACAAAAAGTGAACTAGCAATACAACACTGCAAACCCTCCTACACAGTGTATTTTGTAGTAATCCCCTATGTTTGCTACTAAATGGCTTGACCTTTTGTCAAGATTCTGATCTTTTTGGGCTTGAAGATGGTGAGAAAAAGAATGCAAAGGAGGAAAGGATCATGGCACTTGTCTCTACCTTTGCTCTCAGTGGAATAACCAGATTTACACTAACCTAGCTGCTGGTTTTTTTGGACTTCACAGTGAACCAGCTCTGCTTGCAGGCCAGAGGTGTGCTTGGTCATTTGGCTGGCTCACATTACAACCCCACTGATGTGGATGCTTACATGAAACAGACACATGTGAATGAAACCACAAGCCATGACTGGACTTTCCCTCAAGAGGCCTACAACAGGCACCATCCTCAGCAGGCTTGTGGATGCACCCATGAATGCCATATAGAAGACGTGGCTGGATACTGGGAATGTCTCTTCTTGAGTGCCCACCTAGTGACAGCTCTTAAGGGGACTCTATTCAATTGACTTCAAGGGAAGTGCCCCCCGTCCTGGGATTTCATTCAGCACATTGGGCTTTCTCCAATATCCAAATCTCAATTTTCTCATTGTCCTTTGGTCCCAGTTGCACCACCTACTAGTAACTGAGTTTATGTCAAAATTGTGAAGTTTATCTGTACACTGAAGGAAGTTAAAGTATCTTTTTTCTGATGGCAAACCAATATATGATTAGACTATTTGTTTTACTCGACTGCTTACTTTTTAACTCTTCTTTTGAGGGAAAACATAAATTAAAAAAAAACTACAATTAAAATTTTAAAAAGCCGATGACCTAAGTTGTACTATAAATTATTTATTAGGTTGAATCATAACAATTCTTATATAATTCCTCTTACTTCAGTTTATGCTGAACATTTAAAAACATTATTTTTCAATGTAAATAATGAAAACAAATAATGTAAACTATGTGGACCATGTAAAAATGTGAAAAAAGGACTTTATGAGTATTTTTGCTGATATCTATCTGTCATGATTTAAGCCCTGCCAGCAACTCAGCACCACACAACCTCACTCTCTCTGCATTAGGGTAGGAGACAGAATCAGAAGGATGAAAGTGGGAAAGCTCATGGCTGAATGTAAAGTTCAACAGTTCAACTGGTAAAGCAAAAGTGATGCATGCAAATAAAGCAAAGCAAACTAAGGAATTCCTTCACCACTTCCCATGGGCAGGCAGGTGCTCAGCCATTCCCAGGAGAGCAGGGCCCCAGCACACACAGTGGTGACTTGGGAAGACAAACATCATGACTCCAAACATCCCCTTCTTCCTCCTTCCTGCCTCCACTTTATATACTGAGCATGATGCCATACAGTCTGGGATAGCTCTTTGTTCTTTGGGGTCAGCTGTCCCAGCTGTGTCCCCTCCCAATTCCTTGTGCAGCCTCAGCCTGAATTATCAACATTGTTTCTAGCACAGATCCAAAACACAGCCTCATGCAAGCTGTTGTGAAGAAAATCAATTATACCCCAGTGAAAACCATCACTATTTCAACACAGTAAACTGCTTCTGTGATCTTTGAGCTTTCTGGACCTCAATCAAGATGACTTGTGGAATTTTCAACTTACAAAATTCTGTCACTTATCTGCCTCATAAAAATATTTTCTTCAATAAAACCATTTTCTTCTGCTATAAAACAACAAAACAGCTACTGAGACACGGACTAAACTTTGAGCAAATAAGTCTTACTACCAAGAAACCTTTACTAGTTTCTAGAAGTATATCTGAAGAAAATCAAGAGTTAGAAAGCAGGACTGATTGGGAAAAAAAAAAAAAAAAAAAAAAAAAAAAAAAGTCATTCAAATAGCTAGTGAGATATTATGAAAACATCCTTCCCCCATTCTGATATTTCATTGTCCCCATGGCCTGGCTGAAGCTGAGTGAACCTGCGAAGTAGTGACTGCTTGTAACTCACGGAAGTAGTACTACTCCTCAAGAAACCACAAGTGCAGTATTTCTGTTTTGTCTCTGTTGCTTCTTCCATCTGTTTATTGCTCAGCTGTACTACGTCCAAGACATATTCATGTGATTCTTATGAGACCTTTTGAACAGTGTGTGGAACATGAGAACAGTGACCTTAGCTTGTGCATCTCATTTTCTGGCTTTGTCGAAAGGTCAGTTCAATAACTCAGGTAACTTGTCAGAACTAGGTCATCACAGGGACTTGCTAGATTTTAAATGAAAAAACATTTCCTGAGCTTTACCCTGAAGTGAGATGTTCTGCTAGGAGGGGAAACGGAGTTCTTGATATAGCACTCTGATGTGGCTCATGATGATATTGAAGTGCACTTAGCTGTTGAGTGTGACATGTGTAAGTCAGTATCCATATGGACTACTCATCTTTTGCAGTACTTTAAGCTGTAGTAAGTTTATATCCAGTGTGTTCTTTTAAAAATACATATGGTAGAAATTATGTGTTCATGGAAAGGATTTAAAGTCTTTATTTGACTCAAAGGTTGCATGGATTTTAAACCATAGGCTGGCTTATTAGTTACACTGATGTATGAGAAAATAACATGACAGACATTTGTAGCCAATCATAGCCATCATTTATCTGGGTTTTCAAATTCTAGACTCAGAGACAGTGAAGCCTGTGTTTACACTGTAGTCTAGTTATTTCAAAAAATTTGATATTGGAGAATGTTTGCAAGATGGATCATGACACTTCATCTGCCAACTGTTGTTACTGTTATTTATAGTTTCCACAGCCTTGTTCACATTCTCATAAACAAGGAAAATGAAGTAGGTCCCTTTTGGGACAAAGATTTACAAAAGACAAATGCAGAAAAAATAAAAAATAATGTGTTCTGCAGTTTATATTAGACTGAGTTTATAATTTAATTTGATTTGAGTAGTTAATCCACTGAAATGATAAATCAGAGAAATTGTGAGTCAGTGAGGAAACCCAGATTCATTTCCTTCTAATAATGACTCTCGCATAATCCTTTTACCATTTTTCTCTTCCCTGCCTTCTTCTATGACGAAAGATACAAATAAAAGTATAATGTATGTTAAATGATAGAACACAAATATAGATGTTATCCTGAACATTCTCCAGCCATGTTAAATTTAACAGGGAAAGGGGTTTGAAATGCAAGAGCTTTAAGTGAACAGATCCCATGCAAAGGAGAACACAGAATGTGTCTGCCACTGTTTTCATTTGTGGATTGGATTTTTATGGCCAGATTTTGGCATTGGGTGTGGGGGGTACAGGAGTGCTTTCTGTGAGAAGCTGCCAGAAGCTTCCCCAATGTGTAATGGAATCAATGCCAGACAGCTTCAAGAGACCCACTGCTGGCCAAGGCTGAGCCCATCAGTGACTATGGTAGTTCCTCTGGGATAGGATAGTTAAGAAGGGGAAAGGATTCACAGCACAGGAGCAAATTGCAGCCAGAGATGAGAGGAGTGACAATATGTGAGAGCAACAACTCTGCAGATCAGTGAAGGAGGGGAAGAAAGTGCTCCTGGATCTGGGGCAGAGATTCCCCTGCAGCCCTTGATGTAGACCATGGTGAGACAGCTGTGCTCCTGCAGCCCATGGAGGTCCATGGTGGACTAGAGATCCACCTGCAGCCTGGGGAGGAGCCCATGCCAGAGCAAAGGGATGCCCAAAGGAGTCTGTGGTGCTGTGGTAAGCCCATGCCAAACCAGGCTCTTGGCAGGACCTGTGGCCCCTGGGGTGGGGAGCCCACACAGTCAGGACTTGTGACCCCATGGTGGACCCACACTGTGACTGTGAGCAGGTCAGTCCCTGAAGGACTGCCCCCTGTGGAAGGGACCCATGCTGAATCTGTTCATGAGGAACCATGAGAAGCTCATGGAGAACTGTCTCCCAAGGGAGGGACCCCGCAGTGGAGCAGGGGAAGCCTGAGGAGTCCTCCCCCTGAGAAAGAAGGAGCAGCAGAGACAACATGTGGGGAACTCACCCCAAGCCCCAATCCCCCTCCTCCTGTGCAGCTTGGAAGGAAGAGGCAGGGAATTCTGGAGTAAATTTGGGGCCACATCACAATCCACCGAAGGGTGATTTATTTATCAATTTACTAATCCCATCATGGAAGCAGCATAGCCCATAAGCAACAAACGATGGGCTTTAGAATATGATTCATTCAACCAATACCAACAAGGACTCTTGTAATAACGTTTTTCAGTCTGTGCTCATCTGCTTTTAAAGCTAAATTTTGATCATAATCTTCTGATGTGTAATTTGGGAATAATGGAACATAAGTTACAGTAACTCAGCAAAATATGTGCCAGTGGGATTCTAATCTAGGCCAGCAAAAGTGTTTATTTGTGTGAAACAGAATAAAAGAGGTTTATAAAATCTTATAGTAAATATCTAAAATGGAATATAGGAAAAAAAGAAATCCTGGGTTACTTGTCAGCTCTGACAATGCATGGTTGAGCAAATGTATTTCTAAGGCTGTAAATCTCCTTGCCTAGCATTTGACAGGTTTGTGAAGGGTAGTTAAAGACTAAGTCCATTTGAAAACAAGGAGTTAAGTCAAAAACATAGGATTTTTACACTCCATCTTCTTTCAGCTAATGTAGCTCAGACAACTGATTTAGGCAGCAAACAGAAATTCTCTGACATGCAGTTACTGGTGTAATCATAATCCAAAAGAAATAACAAATCAATCTTAAATTGTACCTGCAGTTATTTAGAAGATCTAGCAAGCGTATCATAAAGCATGTATTTATGAAAACCAATTTTTACCATATTCTTCATTAAAGAATCAATCAAAAATTGTTTTTGTTTAAGATAGTATTCCAGGATACAGCCTACTGAAACATGAAACTGAGAAAAGCTGTTACCTTAGCTATAGATAATTGTATGGGAATCTGGGTGTTTCCAGACCAAGGAAGAAAAATTTGGACCTTGCAAAATTCTTTTCTTTTACATGTCCATATCTCAACCTGCTGCTCTTTAAAGGCAGTGATGCTAAAGTTTAAGATCAGCTGCTTTTGCATGTCTTGTATTATCTAAGTGAAGCTTGCTAGCATGGTCTCTGACTTGTATTGAAATGACCTTAAGAGAACAGCAAAAGCAGTTGTATGCGTGCAATNCAAGAGACCCACTGCTGGCCAAGGCTGAGCCCATCAGTGACTATGGTAGTTCCTCTGGGATAGGATAGTTAAGAAGGGGAAAGGATTCACAGCACAGGAGCAAATTGCAGCCAGAGATGAGAGGAGTGACAATATGTGAGAGCAACAACTCTGCAGATCAGTGAAGGAGGGGAAGAAAGTGCTCCTGGATCTGGGGCAGAGATTCCCCTGCAGCCCTTGATGTAGACCATGGTGAGACAGCTGTGGTCCTGCAGCCCATGGAGGTCCATGGTGGACTAGAGATCCACCTGCAGCCTGGGGAGGAGCCCATGCCAGAGCAAAGGGATGCCCAAAGGAGTCTGTGGTGCTGTGGTAAGCCCATGCCAAACCAGGCTCTTGGCAGGACCTGTGGCCCCTGGGGTGGGGAGCCCACACAGTCAGGACTTGTGACCCCATGGTGGACCCACACTGTGACTGTGAGCAGGTCAGTCCCTGAAGGACTGCCCCCTGTGGAAGGGACCCATGCTGAATCTGTTCATGAGGAACCATGAGAAGCTCATGGAGAACTGTCTCCCAAGGGAGGGACCCCGCAGTGGAGCAGGGGAAGCCTGAGGAGTCCTCCCCCTGAGAAAGAAGGAGCAGCAGAGACAACATGTGGGGAACTCACCCCAAGCCCCAATCCCCCTCCTCCTGTGCAGCTTGGAAGGAAGAGCCAGCGAATTCTGGAGTAAATTTGGGGCCACATCACAATCCACCGAAGGGTGATTTATTTATCAATTTACTAATCCCATCATGGAAGCAGCATAGCCCATAAGCAACAAACGATGGGCTTTAGAATATGATTCATTCAACCAATACCAACAAGGACTCTTGTAATAACATTTTTCAGTCTGTGCTCATCTGCTTTTAAAGCTAAATTTTGATCATAATCTTCTGATGTGTAATTTGGGAATAATGGAACATAAGTTACAGTAACTCAGCAAAATATGTGCCAGTGGGATTCTAATCTAGGCCAGCAAAAGTGTTTATTTGTGTGAAACAGAATAAAAGAGGTTTATAAAATCTTATAGTAAATATCTAAAATGGAATATAGGAAAAAAAGAAATCCTGGGTTACTTGTCAGCTCTGACAATGCATGGTTGAGCAAATGTATTTCTAAGGCTGTAAATCTCCTTGCCTAGCATTTGACAGGTTTGTGAAGGGTAGTTAAAGACTAAGTCCATTTGAAAACAAGGAGTTAAGTCAAAAACATAGGATTTTTACACTCCATCTTCTTTCAGCTAATGTAGCTCAGACAACTGATTTAGGCAGCAAACAGAAATTCTCTGACATGCAGTTACTGGTGTAATCATAATCCAAAAGAAATAACAAATCAATCTTAAATTGTACCTGCAGTTATTTAGAAGATCTAGCAAGCGTATCATAAAGCATGTATTTATGAAAACCAATTTTTACCATATTCTTCATTAAAGAATCAATCAAAAATTGTTTTTGTTTAAGATAGTATTCCAGGATACAGCCTACTGAAACATGAAACTGAGAAAAGCTGTTACCTTAGCTATAGATAATTGTATGGGAACCTGGGTGTTTCCAGACCAAGGAAGAAAAATTTGGACCTTGCAAAATTCTTTTCTTTTACATGTCCATATCTCAACCTGCTGCTCTTTAAAGGCAGTGATGCTAAAGTTTAAGATCAGCTGCTTTTGCATGTCTTGTATTATCTAAGTGAAGCTTGCTAGCATGGTCTCTGACTTGTATTGAAATGACCTTAAGAGAACAGCAAAAGCAGTTGTATGCGTGCAATTGATTAAATGTGAAATACCAATTTCTGCTGCTGTTTCTTTCTTTGAAGGACAGTAGCTGTCCCTCATTTATCTTTCAGTAAAATAATAACCCTTCATTAGAAGGGTAATACCCTTTAATTTGGATGAAGAACAATGGCTTTTGACAAAAAAAGATTTCTTACTTCATTAATCAGAATGCATTAAATAGAGCACTTAGTACTCCTCAGCTTAACCATTATGGATCTTTTAACGTGGTTAATGTTGATGTTGGTTTGTTTTAGGCATCAGAGGAAATCAGCAGCTCAGTGAAATTTAAAAATTCTGACTAGCTTCGTGGTGGCACAGGAAAAACATCTGATTCACTCTCACCATGATGAAACAAATTCATACTCTGCAGTTTTGTCCAACTACTGGTGCTAATTATGTATAAAAATAAAACCTATTTTATTGCATAAAACCAGCTTTTCAATTCTATCTTGCACATTTTATATAACTTTTAATTTCGATGCATGCATGTGAACCTTGCCTTCTGATCTGAAATCAGTGCCAGTGACTGATTCATCAAAACTCTGGCAAATATTGAAAACCTCTTCTCCTGAACAACTGTAGGATGGAAGGATGATATAGGGCACAGGTGTTCTGAATATTTCTGGTTTCTGCTGATCTCTTTTTCTAGGGTTTTTTTTCCCGGTCTTTCTGACATCATTATGTGAAGTCTGTTTTTCCCTGCAACCAGAAGGACTGTCTGACTCTGCAACCTGCCTGGAGGTTTTGGACTTCATGTTCCTCTCTCTTCCCACTTACCCAGCACAGCAAGTTTCTTGCTTCTTCGGTCAAGGGGAGAACAATTTTTTCTCTGTGCATACCTCTCATACTGCACTTTTCTTGCTTACTCATCTTTCATGGACCCCTAAGAGGTAGCCCAAGAAACTTCAATCAATCACACATTGAATAAACGGAGCACTAAACATTCTTCAGGAAAACAAAAAACAAAACAA
Source organism: Chaetops frenatus (assembly GCA_013400775.1). Classification (NCBI taxonomy): domain Eukaryota; kingdom Metazoa; phylum Chordata; class Aves; order Passeriformes; family Picathartidae; genus Chaetops; species Chaetops frenatus. The sequence continues at coordinate 173,384 of VZTR01024231.1, forward strand.
AACAAAACAAAACAAACAAACAAACAACAACAACAACAACAAAGAGGATTTCAGAGTTTCAGTTTGCTTTCCTTCTGCTTGATGTGGAATTAACATGAGTTGCATGCTTCCTATTATTATTATTTATTGATTCAGGAAAATCCTGCACAGTCGAAAGAAAATACAGGGAAGCCAAACAATCCTAGGTCTTGGTATTTTATCCATTTATTGCTAAGGGAAATAAATCACATTTTTAATTTTCACCAAAAGGAAAGATTTTGCAACAAACCTGACCTATGCTATTGCTATGTAATATTTTGGGTTTGGTTTTCAAATTCTGAAGTGCATATTTAACTAAAATATATTTCATGTTTTTACATTTGTCAGCTACAATTGAATTGGTATGCATGAGATAATTACATTTCTGGTCACAATGGATATTTTGCCTGTGTCCTTAGATTTTTAGAAATAAACCCTTCAATCAAAATTGTAATATTTCCAAAATAAATGTTTAAATGTGTGCCTTGTTTAAAAGGCATGGTTTTCTATCCAGCCATCATTTTGATATGGAAATGAGTACAGAATTCACACAATGTTCTTGCATTAGAAAGAGAAAAGTAGAGTACTGGAAGCATCCACATTTTTTTTCATAGATAATAACACTCCATAAACTTTGTCTTCCTTTTGCAAGTACAGGAAGAGAAGGGTAAATTAACCTTTCAAATAATTCATCATTTTCTCTTCCCCTATAAATTTATGCAAGCATTGCTTCTTTTCAGGCAACAAATAACAGAAATTTTTGCCATACTTCACGCTAAATTGATATTGAGACTTCAGACATATTTGGATAGTTTCCATTTGTTCTGTTGTCACTAAGGGACTGAAAAAGTAAGCCACATACTTCTTTTGAGACATTGTGTTTTATTAAAAACAGCTCTGTTAACTGACAGATGTGAAAATCACAGCTATCTCTGACAATATATTAAATTTTGGAGCTCTGGTCTCTTTGAGGTGATTATTCTGGAAAATAGTGTGAGTATTTAGTAGCAATAATGACTCTGGGGCTGGAAGGTGAATGCAGCACATGCCCCACCTGTTTCCATGCCTGACTATCCACATTAAATAATGGGGTCATTACTTCCCATTTCAATTACTAAGTGAAAAAAATACTTTTTCAATTGGCACAGAAGCACAAAAACCATGATACTCTGCTGTCAAGGAACTAGGAGTAAGCAGTAAGACTGATTTTTTTTTTTTCTCTTTCTTTCCCAGAAATTACATTGAAAGGCAAAATATGTTTGTAGAAGATTACTCATGTATTAACTCTGAGAGTCTGACCATGATTTATCATGCACTGCATACAACATCTACCCTAAGTGTGAGTGTTCCTAGCTCTTTAAACACCAATTTTCAATTCTTAAATGCTAGGTTTCTAGCAAAGTGCAGGAAAGTCTTGCTGCTTAGACAAGCCAAGTCCTTTACGCCTTCACTAGGCTCATTGTTTCAACAGAATTTTTGTAATTCTTGTGCCAAATCTTAAACATAATACTGTAAATTCTTCCATGTTCTAAGTGTCACACCACAGAAATAAACAACTAAATAGAAACAATAAGAAGCTCAGCCAAACTGGTGCAAAATTTAAAATCTCCAAATCAAAGCTGTAGGCTTGCACACCAGTGTGAACTGGTGCATTTCCTAAGATATGGCAGAAAAAATAGTGAACATGTAAAATTTTATGAAGTAGGATGGCACAATGCAAATTTCTGAAAGAATTAAAGGCAAATATCTGCTTTGTTCTGATCTCCTAGGACCCTGACACTTTTTAGCAGGTGACACTGTATGAATATATTTAGCATTGCCCTTTGTTCATGCACTAATATTTCCCATTCAGTACTTTGTCCCACAGTAACAGGAAAATTTTGCACATGTACAACAATGAATGAGAAAATGGAATATATTATTTTACTATTGTAATGGTAGGAATATACATTAATTGAACAAGGTTGTGGTATAACAGACAATCCTGAGGTGGCTGGTACAAGAGCCAAACCTGCAATATGAAGCTGAAGTGCATTCACAGTACCTCACTCAAAATATCCAGAGGACTAACCATGGACATTAGAGTAATTGCTTCCCTGCAAATGTATTAGGTTATAATTTTTGAGTTCCTGGGAATCATATATACCTATAGCTACACTGTAAGCTGTATTCTAAAAGTATGTAAAGACAGAGTACTCTGCTACTAGGATGCTAAATCAATAAAAACATTAACTTTTATCTGTAGTTGGTCTAAACTTGCAACAAAGTGATGTACACAGCCTTCTGAAACATTCTCTTGTCTTGTACACTTCCCTGTGCAAATTAATTTATGTTTTGAAATTTGTTAAGGATTTCTTCTACAATATTTATTAAAATAATGTTTACAAAAAATTATAGACTCAAATATTTTGGAGGGATCTGTATACTTGTTACAGAATTATCGTGTTCATGGCATCTTGCAATTAATTATCTGAAGTCATCTTGCAAGGACTGATTGAAATTCAGGAAAATAAATCCACGATAGCACATCTAAAGAGGAATAGTTAATTATGCACATTCATGATGTGTCCCAACAGTTTCTTAAGTTCATGCTGCAAAAGAAGCAATCCTCTTTGCATTTATATATAACCCATAAAATGTGTGCAGCAAACTCTTTGTGCTCTTAATAAGACCTTAGCTATACTGCAAATGAACATATATAAAAATGTATCAGGAAATTTGAGATTGCTTTGACTGCATTGTTCAGAAGTCTGACAAATTGAAAACAATTTTAAAACAAAACTTTACTAAGCTGGCATTTCATTGACAATGCTAACACTTTATTTAAATTATTAGTAGTAACATTAACTAATATTAATACTTAGTTCATTTATGCTATTGCTACTCATCTCTACCTATATAAAACTCTTAATCCTGAACGTCTGGATCACACGTGAGCTGCAATTGTTCAGCACGAGGGTGCTGATGCTGATATTCAGCAGTGATAGGCCATGGATCTGGGGGTTCTTGGTCTCCAGGCTTATTAGCAGAGTCTGCTTCTTTTATTTTTATTCCTTTTTTTTGCAAAATTCACTGCTTGGTCACTGCACACACATTTCCCAGTGCCTGCAATGTGAGCTGCACATATCTCTGTTTGAAGGGTTAGTGGTCAAATTGCTCACACTCTTCAGTAAGATGCCCGTACTTTGTGTTTAGCTATGTCAGCACAATGTCACTAAATATTTACACCATTTTAGTAAATGTAGATTTAAATTCAAGACAAGCTAATATGATTGTATCCTAATTAATATTTTTTTATATTATTGTATCCTAATTAATATTTTTTTTTTTAGTTTACATCACAAGCCTTTTCTTTGATCACAGCCAGAAATACCTTTCTGCTGTAATTTAAAAAGAGATGTGGGTATATCACAGAAAATCCAGAAAAGAACAGTGAAAATGATTGGAGATTTAGGAATCTTGGTTTATGAAAAACTTGGGCAAAAATGGGATTTTTCAACCTATTATTTTATCTATTTTCCTTCATACAGCCTCTCTGAGTGTTATTAAGCATGGACAGAGCACTTGCTAGCACCAAGCCTGGCACTGCAGCACCTTGATGCCATAGGTACTGCTGCAGACAGCACCCAGTACAGAATTTATAGCAGACAACGTTCATAGGCTAAAGTCTATTTGTCACACAAACACACAGATGTGTGTGTGACAGCTGGGCCAGAGGACACAATCGTGAAAGAGGAGAATGCTGGAAAATCCTGAAATCCCAGCTGCTTTCAGATTCCCCTTGCAGTTTGACTGACATCACTATAACCATGTGCTTGAACTCTCCTTTCTGTGGTGAAGTTGAAATAGACATTGAAAAATAGAAGTTGAAAATGGACCTTCCCTGAAAAAAATAATTTTCAGTAAACAAGTTGCAGAACTCTTGTGCACTTTCACAGTAGTCCTCAGTGTGAATATTGCTGACTGTTCTTTTGCTTGGAGGATTGGAGATGTTTGAGAGAAACTCAGCAGAATGAAGGCCACGTAGGAGATATTAACAAGGCCTCTGTAAGCTAATGGATATTTATTTCATATTTTCTCATGTATAAAAACCAAGTATTCTCATTTTGTTAATATTGTCTTAAGAATAAATAACTTGCTTTGTTCTTGCCTGGTGAGATACTGTAGTTATAAGCCTCTGTGGTATTCTGTGCATGTACCCGTGCACACAGACACCTGAGTTTTTGCCTAAAAAATCACAAGGTAAATAAACATTAGAATTTCCAACTTTTCTAACAATTAGAAGGATGCATTAAGTATCTGGGCTGAAGAACTTTCATCACTGGAGTGTATGAACCGGGATTTTCTAGCTGTCTGTAAGGACAGAGGAAGAAACCCCTTCCTAGCATAAAAATCGATATCATTGTTTGTGATGATCAAGTGTTTCTATGTCTGTCTTCTTACAATTCTATCTTTATAATCCACAGGGCTTCAGTGAGACTTCCATGCTCTTGTGTGAGGATAAAACTTGACTTATAATCTTTAAGCTATGATATAAATTACTTTTGGTGATAGCGTTCTTTTCCATTATTTCTTCTGTAGGATGTGGCTGAGTTGTTTTGTAAAGAAGAAAATTTGAGACTATTGTGTTTCTGTACATCAGCTGGCCAGATTTTTTTTTTTAAATTTAAAAACATTTTTTTGCTTGTTACTAAATCACTCAAGCTTTCTCTTTTTGGAAATGTGTCCTATCCCAAAGATACGCTGGAGGTGACAGATTATAGTCCTACATAGACTTATTATTTCTCAAGAGACTGAGATGAAAAAAATGCTATTTATAGTCTATCCTCATATAGGATAGATATAGGATCCTCATATAGGATAAGCACATTATATGGGAAAGGCTAGACTTTGCCCTGTAAATTTTATATCTTCTTTAAACTGCTTACAGATCCTTGTTGGGTGTATGGGAATGCCAGCAGCTCTTGGAGTGCCCTGTACACTACCTCTAGCAAGCAATATGGAGTACTTCAAATTTATTTAATTTTAATTATAGAATCATTGAATGGTTTGTTTTGGAAGGGACCTGAAGGATCTTCTGGTTCCAACCACCCTGCAATGGATAAGGATACCTTCCACCAGACCATGCTGCTCAAAGCTCCATCTTGCCTGACCTTGAACCTATTTACACAATTTGCAATATTAATCTAATGTTTTCATCTCAGAAATCATTGCAGTGGATGCAAATGCAACTGTTAAAATAATGAAATCTGTGTAACTAATACATATAGTCTGACCTTGCTTTCCAAGATAGGACTTGAAAACCTTTGCCATGCAGAAATATGTAAAAAAAGTATGTCACCTATTAGGAATATAAATATTTTTCATTCTTCCACTCTGTGCCAAAAGACTTGACACTAAGAGGTGAAATGCTGTTAGTGCTTGAAAAGTAATTATCCTTCACTCATTTTAAATAAGAACATTTCTGCACATTTTTTCCTTTGTCCATTGTGATTTTTCTTCTCTGTCAGTTATCTGTAGCTGATTTTTCCCCTTTTATTCATCAGTGGATTTCATGTCGGCAACATTGCAACTCTTTCTGAACTTCATCCTTGGTTGAGCAGAGGGGATCTTTTTATTTTTTTGTTTTTCTGTTGGGGTTATTTTATATTCTGTGTTTTTAAAATTATTTTTAAGAAAGACTCGTGTTTAAAACCAAGGTCTACAGAAAGTGTACTAAGTACATTTTTATATACTATCTTATGCCCTCTCTTGGCAGTAAAAGTCAATTCTGAATTGCTTTAGCAAGAACTATAAAAATGTAAATTGCTAAGATCTGATTTGGTCTTATTGCCTGAGCTGAGTTCTAACAGCTAAATCTAGGATATATAGCTGGTGAAGCTTATTAATACAGGATAATTTACATATTCAGAAGGATCCTGTTGTAGTCTCTTTTCCTCAGTTAATATAAGATGAATGAGAAAAACCTACAGAGGACACCTAAATAAGGTTCTGAATTTGAAATTTTTGCCTTCAATTAAAATTTAGAATTCCTTTAGAATTATATCAGCTATGGTGTCTCATTCCCCCTTTTTTATTTTTTGAAGGGTGTTTCAAAGAAATAAATATGTTATTTTATTTCACACAGGCTGCAATTTTAGAAAAAATTTTATATAAAGAAACTTACAGCTATTGTTTTGACTTTGATTCTTAATGATCCAAATAAAATGTAATAAAATTTTCCAATCATATCTCTGTGATGTCACAAGGGAAAGGTATATGTATAGCAAAATAATACTCTATTTTTGCAGGATGTTGCAAGATTATTCCAGTTTTGCTGCAATATAGCAATGTATAGAAAGCTATGTTTTTTCCCCTGTATTAATGGTTTGATATTAGATCCTGATCCAGCCATTACATCTGTGCTTTGCACAGGAATAACCTTCAACAAAAGCAATTTGCAAGAACACATAAAGAAGATAAGAATGTTTATATATTCCACATATTGTATATAGTGGTTGTGCAAGTAGTAATATTTACTTCATAAGTGGACATTCTTTTAATTTAAATAGGCTACTCAAAGCCTGTCAATTTTTCAGTAGAAGCAGCTTGTCTTGTCACTAATAATCTGATTGATTTCAACATGAGAAGATAGACTCTGCAAAAAGCTGACGATGTTAGACTAATTTCATGGTCCAATAAACATAAATTTGACAGATGGAACTTGCTGGCATGGGATCTTTTCAATCTTATGATTCAAAATAGACCAGACATTTGTGTAGATGTTATCTTCAGACCAGCTACCTAGAATGGAATTAACAAACACAGTGAAATCCCATAAACTCTTTACCAGCTGCAGTCAATTATATGGTTCTGGTGTTCTTGGATATTTGTGGGCAGTACAGCCAGCAGGCAGAGCTGTGTGGAGCTAATCTAGGACTACTCAGCTCACAGATCACATCACATGATTCCAGCATCAGGCTCATGCCTTTGGCAGAGCTGCCCCACATCTTTCAGAGACATCACTTGTAGAGACTTTGGTGATAAAGAACACATCAGACCTATAGGCACTCCCAAGAGGAGAGAAACAGATTGGTAGTAGGCAGAATGTACTTCCATTTGAACGCCTTGGTGATTTTTCCACTCTTTTCTTTAGATAAACCTAACTTTCACCATAATAATTGTTCTGTGAACTTCAAATTGAGGGAATGACTGCAGATCTAACAGGTATGATAAAGTTGCAGTTTACAATCTAAATTCTGTGATTACTGCTGTGGTTACCAAAATTTTTGTGTAAGGAGATGCTGTATGACTGGACTTCATCCTGAGGAAATGTGCTGCCAGTGCACAAAGATGCACAAAATTTAAGCTAAGCCATTGGTACTTATGTCATTAAACAAGTGAGAGAGTTGTGAAGTCTAATAAAGCCATGGACATTTAGATTTGCCAAGATTTACAAAAATACTTGCAAAACACTGTAGAATGGGTAACTCTAATATTATTAATATCAATAATATTAATATTATCATTCCCATAATATTATCATTGAAGAGAACTCTGGCTAATTTATCCTGACATTTTTCTAGAAATCAAATATAATCTCTTCTGGATTGGCACTGAAAATGCACAAACAATTCACAGTTAGGAAAACAGAGATCTCCATTAAAATATTTGTCAAATTTACATAACATTTTAATTATTTTAAGAAGGGATAATATAATATTTAATTTTTATAAAGCCAACCTCAAATAATAAATTATTCTTCCTCCTAATTCACATTTATACCATTTAGTCATTTAATCTTCACTCTACCATGCCAAAAGCTAGCTGTTGACTGCTCAGAATATTGATACAGCAGTAGCAAAAAGCCAGTAGTGATAATGTATACAATTCTTTTATATATTGCACCCCTGCTCTGTGGGTATGTCATCATTTCTACAGATCCATTAGCTGGTATCAGGTAACATATTTGGTTCTGTAAATTGCACCAAAGGAGTCTTCTGTTATACCCTCGAATTTTTGTTTACAGGGAAGCAAGCAATCACAGACTCTATCAGAATCACAGAAAAGCTTTGGCACCCCAAAGCAATAAGATGGCTGCAGGTACTTTAACTTGACCATGCTTACTCACTCAAAGAGCCACCATTTGTGACTCAGATGAAAAAAACCACACTTGGCACAACAGTGTTTCAGTAGAGGAGCATTCTTTGCTACTAGAGTTTATGGTATCTTGGTTATATCTCATTCTGACACTTTAATTAGAAACTTAGACTTAATGCTTTTATCTTTTCTATTCTGTGATAAATGCAAGTAGTAGTTTAGTTGAGGTTTCTAAACATATTCAGACACTTCAATATGCAGACAAAACTGTAGTAGGATTTACAAAATCTCGTAGAAACTAATCAGGAATTTAATAGCCAGGTGCTTCTGAAATTCTAATTGGATGGATATTTAATTTTTTAACAGCCCCTTGCAAATAAAAATCTGAGCAGCGTAGGCTCTAGAAGAGAAATAAGGATACTTATTTAATATTTTAAATTAAATTTCAAATTAATATGGCTAGAAAATGTATTTATTTTATTGTTTATGTCTCTGATTCAGATTGCTTTGCTCTTTATGTAGCAGTGCAGTTAGGATCTCCACATGCATTAATGCAATTCAGTGCAATTTATTTTTCATAGTGGCTTTTATTTCACGTACTCTCAAACCATCAGTTTTCTGTATGATAGACCTTATGATAGTGAACAATGAACACTTGAACAACAGTAAAAAAAAATCTATTTTCTTTTTAGAGTAGATGATTTGTGGCATTTTGGAAGAAAAAAGTAGTTGTGGTGGGTTGACTCTGGCTGGGTGCCAGGTACCCACCAAAGCTGCTTTACTCTCCTCAGCTGGACAGGGAGGAGAAAATGTGACACAAGGCTCATGGGTTGAGAAAAGACCAGGGAGGGATCACTCACCAATTACTGTCATGGGCAAACCAGGCTTGACTTGGGCAAGTTATTTTAATTTATGAACTTGATATTTTATTTAATATAACATATTCTATTGGTTAGCATTACATCTACATTACTCAGAATACCCTTTTCACACTGGATAGATTTATTCATCAAGCTTTATAAATGTGTGTGTGTGTGTGTGTGTGTGTGTGAGGCATTCACCCTTGACTCTTAATATAGCACTGAAGTCAGCATTTTTAGGGTGCCAGTTGTCTTAGTCTGTTTTCAATTGACTGCTTTAGTATGAGATGAATTATGCTCAAAAAAGTACTCATTTATCTGGTTAGGTTTAAGCATACAAAAGGTGACTGGCTCAGATATAGAAGATCCCACTCTAAATCAAATGACATTTGATAAGATGTTTTGAGCTCCCCCAAATCCTCAGCTGGGCATATATGAACCATTTCCAACAATCAGAAAGGGTACTTACAGTCTAATTACATCTGTTGCATTGAAGGTAAAAAAGACAATAAATTACCTAGAGTGAATAAAAAAACTCCTGCTAATTATCAAATCATGTTCAAATATTTTTGTCCTGTGAAATAGCAGAGTAAAAAAATAATTTTACTATGAAATTAATGTAATGCTGAAAGTGTTTATCTTCTTTCAGTAGAGGGAGCTTAGGATTATATAGGATATATGTGCTTTCCAGCTTCATATTTAATTATATTCATTCCAACCGTAACAAAGCTAGTATCCTGAAAAACCCCTCTTGATGCTTGATTATCATTCATTTTTAAGTCATTATTAACAAACATTTTACAAAAATAATTATCTTGTGTTATATTCATTAATGAAATCAATCACTTCTTTCTTATGTGAAAATATCCTATTACATATCTATTTCACTTTTATGTCCAAGACCAATACTTAATATAGTCCATGTCAACATTAACAACTAAGAGAACACTTAAGCAGGCATCTCAAAAACTTAATTTCTATTTGAATGCCTCCATTAAAATGATTGATGAAATCTTTGATGAAACAATAAACACTTTCATGTAGGTGCCAAACTCAAAGTGACCAAGATATTAGGTTGACAGATGTAGTAGATCATGTTCCAGGCCTTTTTTTATCTTTTCCCTTTTGAAAACAGCTAGTTAACATTTCAGTCACCTAGGAATTAGGAACTTTGAAGACCATTGACCAGCATCAGCATCAACCACTGACCTTGCAAACACAGTAGCTAAATTTCTGAAGCTGTCTACAGAAATTCTGTCAGTTCTGCAGCAAATGTCAGTCTCCATCTCTGTATTGAAAACAGGCTGTAAGGAAAATGATTAATTGTACTCAACTTTATATCTGAACTGGGCATAACAGTAGCTAAAATGGTACGTACTTTGCTTTATTTAATGATATAAATTAAACAGAAAACCACCAACAACAAATTCTCTAGCCCTGGATCACAAGTCAAATTTCATTTCATATATACAAGATTTTTTTAAAGATGTAAACTTGGTCAGCAATCTGTAGTCTATGTTTTGTAATATCAAAGGAAACTTTAAGTCTGAGCCCTGCTGTGGAATGGTTTTATGGGTTTATTGTGGTCTGATAGTTCTGCTGGTTAGTGAGTTGAATTTTAGCAGAATACTTCTCCCTTAAAATCAGATCTATTTACAGATTAAAGCCTCAAATAAAAAAAAATGTGATACGACCGTATTCTTTTTTTCTGATTCAGTATACAACAGTCTGAGGTGTTATTCTGAGAATAAGCATCAGGGTCGGAGGCTCTGTGGGTGAAGCTCTCTCCAAGCTCCCCCTGCAAAGAAGGGTCACTGCTCAGTGCCCTTGGCCATTTCATGATTCAAGGGTGGCAAAGGATGAGCCAGATATGGACAGGGCGGCACAAGTGGAGGCAGCAGCTTGGCTCCTCACCCACTGCACTCATTGGCACCTTCTGCAGCCCTGTGGAAGCAGGTATGGGCATTGCAGAAGTGTCCAGGGAAACCAGCTATGCTTTAGCTCTGATAATACACTTAGCAAGCCATGGCTTGCCTCACGTGGCAGATTTGTGGATACAAATGGAAACTTGAATCTATCCTGTGGATCAATTTGTAAAAGTAACCTTTGTAATATGGGGGAAAGAATTTCTGGTAACAAGACTGTACTTTGACCTGATTATCTATATAGATAGATACTGTGGCACTTCCATTGGATTATTGCGTGGATTTGAATTCCAGTAGAAGGTGAAAAATGTAGCTTCTTTTCTTTTTGTAGAAATTACAGCCAAAAAGATTACTACCCATAAATGAACAGGACCAAAGTGTGTGAAACAAGACACGGCCCAAAATATGATGTTCACTTCAGAAGCGTGCCTCCCTCCTACATAGGGATAAAATGTTGGTATGGATACAGCTGGTATTGCACTTCCTGCCACCACAGAGAAAGTTTATACTTCAGGGAATTTTCAAAGACAAAATAGCAAGAACTTGTAAATAAAATATAAACTATTTACCTCTGAACTGGATTTTTTCCTTGGTAGGTGCTGTCATTTACTTCAACAAAATGATGGGCCATCAAACAAGGAATTTATGTTTTCCAGAGTTACATTTGTTCCTGCTTCCATATTTGATACATAATTTTTAATAGTGGAAAACTTTTTCTTTGTTATTGATCTCAAAATAGGGTTTTTTGGAAGCAGAAATACTTGCAACAAAACATTCTGCAAGGACCTTGAACCAACAGTCTTTTCTGAGCTTTTCTCATGCTCTGGAAAGAGAAGAGTGAGAAAATTAATACAGGTGAAACATCTATGTATTAAAGCATGTAAGAAATCTGACTTCTCTGTGTTCCTATGATTCTACAATGCTTTCCGGGCAAGTGAGGACCATCAGCCTTTCCTCTAACTGCTAAAAAATTAAAGAAATCCCTCTCTGTTCTTCCCTCTCATTTTGGCTGCTGCCAGCACAGTGTCAGAAGCTCTTCTCTGGCATGTGCTTGCCCGGCAGGCAGCAATGTTTGTGTGCTTCTCCCAGGAGGAAACGCCTCTCTGCCTGTGAGCACAATGCCCAGGGACTCCCAGGAAGGCTAAATGACCCGTCAGTTTTCAGGACTGACTGGAGGGTTTGCAAGAACAGCAGCAAAAGCTGACACATCCAAGTAGCCACAGAGGCTGGGGAGGTGTCTGAGCTCTTAAGCAGACAGTTTCTTTGCCACTTCATTCACGTTTAGACATTTATCCTCACAACTGGAAGGGCCAAAACTATGTTTTTAAATGAAAGCCTGACCTTTGCAGACATGATGACATTTGCCAAAGGGAACATGCCTTTTTCTCAACATGCCTTTTTCTTAGCATTTTTCAAGCCTTGATTACAGTGTTTTTTATGTAGTCTAAAGTTTGTAGGAGAGGGAGAAAAAGGAAGTAAAGGGATGAAGCATATATATTTTTAAATATATACACAAATTTGAACACAAATGCTGCATCTGTAGCTGGATTTAAAATTAAAATTGGAGATGGTCTCTGAAGTCATTAAGACAAATCCCCTCCTGTCACACACATTTTAATTTATATTAGCACAGTATCATCTTGCTTACAAATAAGCAGCAGCACATTTACACGCAGTAACTGCTGATCAGAGCTGTATATTATACATTCTTCTCGTCACGTATCTATTGACTAATGCAGATGTGCTGTGCTATTACTTCCCTCCTACTGTCTGTGGGATGAAGGAAAAGTGAGTTATGTAAAGCTCCCAGTAATTAAGGTTTTTTGAAATAGTGAGCTAGTACATCAAAAGATAGGATGACCACAAACTATAATACATTCCACTCCGAACTACTTTCTTTACTTTTCTAATGCAGAGCAAGGATTTTGCTAAATTAAAACAGGTTTGCTTAAATAAATTTGATTAGGTGCACACAGTATGTTATTGCTCTTTTTCATGTCTTTCATGTTTAACTCTGTAGCCCTTTAATTTTTGTTGTTAGGGTGTGGTTTTTTCTTTAAAATTTTCCAGCTTTTGGTGTTGCATTTATGAAGAACAGCCACTAGAGTGCTGCAAGTATCCACTGAAGCTGCAGTTGTATACATTTACCATCAGTATTTCTGTTCCAGACATACTTTTAATACATATTTATCATAAATAATTTTTTTAAGTAGAGTTTGTTGCTAAGTAAATAACTAAAAAACTTTAAAATGTCTATGCCTATAAGCTAGCTCAGATCTGATACTTTTGTATGTATGGAAAAGACCGCTTACCATGTAGTTTACAATTCCATAATCGTTTAGAGGATTGACACTTACATTACGTACACCATTGTGATTTAAAGGGTTACCAAGTAACCACTATTAAGTACCCATTTTCTTGTTAAAGCTGTCAGTAGCATAATTGATGCAACTATAATGTGAGTGCCTCAGGTCTGTTGTCAGTTACTGAATTGAGACTAACAGATGATACAGACAAAACTTGTTTCTGAAACTTGTTTGAGTGCTAATATGAAAATCATCATAGGAATCTCAGCCCTTACTCAGCGCTTTGGCCAAATCTGTCAGACAGAACAAGTCCAAGAAGGAGTCACAATTTCCTGTGCCAAAAGGGATATGCTTTCCTTACCTGAGATAAGCACTGAATCCAGTAACAGAAGACCCACTCATCCCTGGCATAACATAGAATCATGAAATCATAGAATCATGGAATCATAGAATGTTAATGTGTTGGAAGGGACTTGAAAGATCTTCTAGTTCCAACTCCCATGCCATGGTCAGAGACACCTTCCACCAGACTGGGTTGCTCAAAGCTCCATCCAACCTGGCCTGGAACACTTCCAGCGATGGGGCACCCACAGCTTCTCTGGGCAACCTGTTCCAGCCCCTCACCACCTCCCTATCTGTCTATTCTAAACCTTCTCTTTTTCAATTTAAGGCCGTTCCCCCTTTTTCTATCACTGCAGACCCTTTTAAAGAGTCCCTTTCAGGTTTCTTAGAGGCCCTTTTCAGGTGCTGGAAGGGGCTACAACGTGTCCCTGAGCCTTCTCTTCCCCCAGCTGAACAACCTCAGCTCTCTCAGCCTGTGTCCATAGGAGAGGTGCTCCAGGCCTTGCATCACCTTTGTGGCCTCCTCTGGACTCACTGCAATGGGCCCACATTCTTTTCCTATTGAGGGCCCCAGAGCTGGATGCAGCACTGCAGGTGGGGCCTCACCAGGGCACAGCAGAGGGGCACATGGCCCCGCTGGCCACACCGCTTTGGGTGCAGCCCAGGAGGCAACCAACCCTCTGGGCTGGGAGTGCACATTGCTGGGTCATGCCCAGCCTCCCATTAATCAACACCCCCAAATCCTTCTCGGCAAGGCTGCTCTCAATCTGTTCTCTGCCCAGCCTGTGCTGTACTTGCAGTTGCTCTGATCCACATGCAGAACCCTTCACTGGCCTCTTGAATGCCATGAGGTTTTCACGGGCACTTAGGACCCTGCTTGTTCTTCCCTGCCAGGGATTAGTCCTGCAGCAGTTGTAAGAGTAGTAGCCTGACTGAGAGAGATGATAGGAGACCCTCTGCTATAGCCTATTAAGTGTTGAGGAGAAGCCAAGGGCCATCTCACGTTTCTGTGGTTTTAAGGTTGACCTTGGCCCTGTCTAGTACAACAGAAGCTGTCTTGGTCAGACTCCTTCATAACCAGAAGTCAGAGGAAGGGACTGAAATAAAAAAAAAAAAAAAAGAAGAGCAGGCAAAATCTGCTTGAGATACTACACTACTGACTGTCTAACTTATTCTAAAAGAGATATAAAAACATCACTTTAAAGCTAGCCAAAGACAAGGCCAAAGTATAATAATACTCAAAGGTTAGCAAGGGAAAGATTAAAGGAAGAAACTGATACTGGGCTGAAGATGAAAATGGAGCACTTCCAGCCTCCTCTGAGGACTATATCAGGACACAGCATAGAAAAGGGAAAGACTGCTGAGACAAATAGTTTAAGAAATGCAGTAACAGGTAAAGAATTAGACAAGCTGGCATTGCAATCGCTGTTACAAGTGAAAGCTTAAAAATTCCTTGTAAGACCCTGAAAGACGAGGACGACTGAGGTCACTGTAACTATGACGACCAGCAAAACGGACAGAGGAAAAGAACAGGCAAAGAAAACTGAAACCAGAATGATTTGACACACACACATGCTCTTTCTGATCACTCAGGGGAAAAGGAGAGTGGAATGAAGGTGAAAAAAGCACTTCAATGGTAAGTAGAGACGGGCAGGGTTTCTTTTGCCTTCCTCCTTTGGTTGGTATTAAATTCCTTTCCATTTCACACCCTCCATCCTAAATTGGCAGTATCAAACTCTGCTTAAAGTTAATGAAGGATGTTTTTTTAAAGTGTTTGATATTTAATACCCCTTTTAAATGTCACCATGTTCCAGGAATTTCTAATTTCACTAGGTTTTTTATCAACCTTAGGTTTTTTCCCCTTTTATACTTATTTTACGTTATAAACTCAAAGACCAAGTATTGAAATATCTGAAAATTTCCAAATATAATTTAGGGATTTATCTTATCATCAATGTGGAATTAATCCATGTAATTCTATGAGAACAGTTTGGCTCAGGAGGTATAACTAGTACTTCAAATTCTTCTTTCATGCAAGTGCATGCCAGCTCACTGACTGATGTCATACTATTGATTTGTCCTTTCAGGAAATTTGTATTTTAAGTGATTTCATATTTTAATGCAGAATATAATCATCAGTGATTGTGGTGAATAAGGGAAAGTGAAATAAATAGAAATTCTCAATGTCCTAAGGAAGGACCAGAGGGAATCTATGACCCTGATGTGGCAGAGAGAGGAAACTCTTTACAGCTGCATGAACACCTGTTCAATCAAAGACATCTTGTCTGGGCCAAACATCCGTGGTCTTTGGAAGGGCTGGAGCTCCAAAGGACCCAGCACACTTGTTGATACACTGGCTCATGCTCTATTGTGGCACACTGTAATGTCTGATGTCAAATGTTCCTGGCTTATGTTGGCTAGGAAAGCCTCTTAGCAGAAGACACCGTCAGGCTATCAAAAATGTGTTTTATGAAGCATGGTAGACATTCATCCACAGTAGAGTTTTTAACCTTTGGAAAGCATATATGGTCTCCTATAGGTGCTCAATGTCACAGTTCAACAGAAGTTTCTCTGGGAGATGGCAAAATTTGATCCTCAGTAAATCATGAAAAATATTTTGCTGTTGGAAGACTTCCTGAAACCACAATACGTGGCTTTTCTCAGCTGCAGCTTTAAGTGCCAATCTGATCTCTTGCAAGACAACCAATGTTCAGAGAAATCAACCAAACTTTTCCAGTGCTTGTGCTAAACTTCTGCTCAGAGGGGAGTGGTGTGTCGACCTTACTGTGCTGTGTCTGCTGCTAGAAGTGGGGTTAACTTTGATCTCTACACTGTCTTTTATAGGTAATGCAGAGTCCAGAATGTGAAGGGGTAGTGACATGAAAAACTAGGAATAGGCAAACAGAGGTCTTCTCACAGGTTATTTATTATACACTTGAAATCATTGCGCCAATGAAATAATTGTTTAAAACTTTAGGAGATTTCTACTTCAATGACAAAGAGTGACAAGATCTTGTCTATATGCATTTAAGACCCTATGTATATCCCTTTGAATAACATAAGCAATGCATCTGTTGCATTTGGCAAAAGACCAGAAGGGGTAGTCTGTTCAGAATAAAAGAAAATTTATTTTTTAATTTTTAATCTAGACCAATTGAAAGTCTAAGCACTCTGTAGACTCATCTCTTAATACCCAAAGTGGCTTAAACTGTCTGACATTTTACACACGGCTGAATTTCACTTCAGGTGCACTAGTAGGTGATGGCTGAAGGAGCTCTAAGCAAACTACATTGATATACTTAGGCTGTTTTGTAGAGGGAGAAGGAAGAACCACGGATCAGGAAAAGTGTGTTGAGAATTTCATGCTGATTTGCAAGCAAGCCTGCAGACAACACTTTAGGGCCAAAGCTGTATTTGTTAACACTTGTATTGAGTTAGCATCTATATGTGGATAATTCTCAAAATTGATTCTGACTAAACACCTCCCTGCATGCCAAGATTTTAATTGATATGCTTCTTAGCAATGCTCAGAGATGAGTACAGATAAAAGATATTTTTCTCTTTACCCCTACTCATGTCTGTTACCTTCTTTTCTGTTCTCAGTAGAGCTCTTGGGACCATAATAGAGGGATCATTATTAAAAAAAATATCTCAGATATCCTGTTGTATATTGCACTGAACAATTCTGGAAGACTCAGTCACTAAGCAAAGACTTTAGATACTGCAGATATCTCTCTGATTTCCCAAAAGCCCAGTACTTTTCATATCTATTCAGAACAGTGATGCAAAGACTATTGTTAGTCTTCATTTTGACCATATCACTTCTTACAGTGTATTGCTTCTCTCATTCTTTCTGCTTTATGATGTAAAACATAATAGGCTTTTTCATTTTCAGGGTCTTCCATGATCTCTCCTCTCCTATCTATCATTTCACATTCACCATGAAGATGTCAGCCCTGTCCCTGAGTCTTTCACCCATCTCATTTTTCAAACAATTTTTTTTCAAAAAATCTTTTTTCCTTCTTCCTCAGTGTTTAAAATGAACTCCCTGATAATACTTACACTAAAACTTTTGTGTTTTCTTTTAAAAGTCCCATAAACTTCTCTTTTTGGAATAATAAATGAAGGATTTTTACTATAGCTAGGTACATTATTACTATGTAGAATTCTAAAGCTTCTTTGTTTCCTTAGATTTTAGTTCTCTGTCTGTCTCTGTACATTTTTTCTTACTTTCAAATTCCTAATTTCTGATCTATGGGGAAAAGATCATCTCTGTTTGGTGTTTTCACTAAGCCTAGAACAATGCAGTCCTGGGTGCAACGCTGAACTGTGACTAGCAAAACAAACAAACAAACAAAAATTAAAACCAAAACAAAAAAAAATTGGTAGAAATAATATCTTTGAAGAAAGAGTTGTTTTTTTTTCTAGGGAAAAAAATGAAGAGTCATTTTCTGACACTCAAATGCACAATAAATAACCAAGTTATAGTTGTTTACACTCAGAGTGGGAAATGTATCCTGATGTTGCCAATTAATTTACTTCAGCTTTTATGGGTGTACAGACCTGCTGAATAGCTATTCCAGAATGCCCAGTAACTCCTTCAGCAAAAAGCCTCCAAGAGGCTTATATATTTCTTAAGTTCATATTACTAAATTTAAGAGTTGTGTGGTCTAGAAATTACATCAGAGGTTCAAGAGTTCATTGTTACAATAACATTGGTTTTAATGCTGTTTTTAGAAGGTCTGGGGAAATCAAGGCACCCATAGCAGAGTCAGTGGAATCTCTCTTTGTGGCAGAGTAATCGCAGAGAGACCTGTTGGGTCTGTTGCCTGCAGAGTATGGGAAAGACTTCAGTATTCAGTACTATTTTCTGGATCATAATACATCATTTTTCTAAAAAGCAGAAGTAAAATTTGATATATTTTCTTGCACAGACATCCTCACATAGCAAAAAATTTGATTTTGTAAGACAAAAAATACATAAATATGCCGTTAGACCACTAATCAGGAAACACTAAACAAAAACTAAGGACCAATAATAAAGGAAACATTAAGTGGAACGTCAGCTGTAAGAATTCAGTAACCATAGAACATTTACAGGCATTAATGTGTGATGACAAAAGGTAATACTTTAAAAAGCCATTTTGTTCAAAAAGGATAAAACCAAGATTAAAGTACACTTATATTACTAATACAGTACCAAAAAAAGAGAAGTAAAATCACGTGGTTTTATATACAAAGGAGGAATTTATTTCTGAATGTACAAATTATTTTACAATTACTCTATTCTTGCAACCAAAACTAAGAAAATGAATCATTATAATGTTCTAGATTCTGCAACACATTCTTAATTAGGATTCCATTTTAGTTCCATGCCATTAAAAACAACTTTTATAAAAGAGATGCTTGATCCTGTAAACATTTTCCTCATGCATTGCCCTACTGAATTCCATCAAAATGTTCAGGATTAGACTAAAATAGAATTTTTTTAATCTGTAGACAAACCTAATAATAATAGAAAAAGCCTAATTCAAAGACAGATAAGCCACAAATGTTTTCTTTGTGGTAACAGTAATTAACACAGAAATATAGTTGAAATAATCTTTGCAATATAACTTAATTTTAGCACCTTGTACTCTTGAAACTTTGCTAAAATCCCTTTTGCTAGTGCCTCATAATATTTCACAGTTCTATTTGCCTGTGAAGATTGGAAAAAACAATGGAGGGATTTATTTAGACAGTCATAATGTTAAATTTAACTAAAATAAGGGGTTTAATAAAGCAGTGTAACCCAGACAATGAAATGTTTGCTGCCTCAGCCATGAGTTTCCTCTCTAGGGTTTCCAGTGGTGGGACAGAATGAGAGTTTCTTTACTGAATGGCAATTAGTCTCAGTCCTCCTTGTGCTCACACTGTCAACCCCTGTCCAACTTGCAGTGAAGGAGTGACTTCATCAGGGCACACTTCTGCTGGCCTTAGTCCAGTGACCTTCAGTCCTTGTTGCAGAGCAGAACGAGTTTAATGGCATGGACAGTATGCTTCAATTGCTGAAGTCTGTATGGCAAGAGCTGTGAGAAAAAGCTGTGAGAAGGATCTGCAGAAACTGAGAAAGATACATAAAGAAGGAACTCCAAAAACTGTGTCCCTCTCACAAAGAACAGAACAGCCTGCTGTGGTAAGTAATTGCACAAAAAAAAATTATACATTATGGCCTACCATGTACTGAATCACACGCAGACAGAACAATTGGAAGTTGTTACGTAGGAGCTAAAACGGTGTAAATATCTGTGCCTTTTGTCAATAAAGTCCTTGCAGCTTCACACTGCTTGGTCTCTTTCAATCATTGTTAATAGTGCCGGTGTGTGCCTGGCCCTGACACCACACAGGCAGGACCCACCAGAGAACTGCATCCAGAGCCGGTGACTCCCACAGCCCTGCCAGATCTGGTGCAGGGCACACACGTGTTGCTCTCTCCTTCTGCCTCGCACTTCGGGGCTCCACCTGCACGCACACCCAAGAGAAATGTGTGTGCTCGCTGGCCAAGCTGCCCAACAGCACTGGGACAGGCTCAGCTGGTAGGAGCATGGTCCTAATAATGCCAGGGTTGTGGGTTTGATCCTTGTATGGGATGCTCACTGAAGAGTTGCATTCAATGACCCTTATGGGTGCTTTCCAACTCAGAATATTCTGTGGTAATACAAAGCTGTGCTGAGCCATGGAAAGGCACTCCCGCTTTTTACAGTGTAGATAGACTTAAGTATTCTATTATTTCATGCTATTGCATCCGTATAATGGAGGAAAGAACTCAGACTCCAAGTCATTAAATAGAATGAACACTGCTTTTTGTTTAAGAAAAATAGAGCAATAGAGCTTGAGTAAATATGATAGATTCATAATTACATTTCACACTAATGATAACAGCTACAAAAAGCTATGAATTTGCTTACAGTTATAAACAGCAGTTATAACCACCAGTTTGGGCAAGACTTCCTGGAAAAGAGAAGAGCCAAGGCTTAGTTCAGGATTGTGTTTAGCCATATGTGTAACATTTAATTTTAAATGCTTAAATGCTTTGTAGTTCTAGGATCTAAGTGAGAAAAAAAAAATCAACAAAAAATTGTTCAAATATTCTTCTTCAAAATTTCTCTTTTTTATTTGGAAATATGTTAAGCAGCCCTGCATTCTGGAATAGAGTATTTTTTACAAAGTCTGTCAAACTAAGCAAATAGAAACAAGAGGGTTTATCTCCTCATGTAGAAATGACTGCACTGCATGCTTTATTTGAAGGTAACCACTGAGTCACCTCCACAAAGAACTTGAATGTTCACAAATAAATGTCCTGTCTTTGATTACTATCCTCGACGTCAGAGGGCTTCTCTAGTGTCACCTTTTCATTAGCTTGTTGGTAGACGTGGCTCTCCTCCCCTGAGCTGACTGCTTCCAGCAAGAGCCAGGAATGGCACTGCTGCCTGCTTGGTGGGTCCAGCCACAGGGATGCCTTGGGAACAAAGGACAGAAAGGTGCCAGAAGGCAGAGCAGCTGCTGAAGCCAGCAAGGCATCCCAAAGCTTTTAAACTGTGGTGAGAAGCAAACCCCACAGGGGAGGAGATCTTTGTGCTGCTCCTGAGCCCACACCACAGCAGAGATGATTATGGCTCTCTGCCTTGCTATTCCATTGCCACATACTTCACTAATATGCAAATGTAGTGAAGGGTGGCCAAATATGCTCAGAGAAAATATCAACAAGGAGAAATAAACATTTCTGGATGAGCTGCGAGCCCCAGAGAAGTTGCACTCCTATGTCTATTACCTAGAAATATTTAGATACTTGAAAGGCCATTAATGGCTTGGGAATAATTAATTGATTCTGATCAAGAATATGAAGGTGAGTTGCTGTCACCATGTATCAGGTTTTTGTCCTGATGATTTTCCCCCTTCTTTTTAAGTTCTTAGGAGTTCCATGAAATTTTTCTTGAATTTTCTCTCTTTCATATGAGCTCTATTGTTCTGTCTGGGCTCAAAGGTCTTGAATAGTACCTTACAGTTCTAATACTTGCAGCTGAAAAGATCATAAAATGAATCACTGAATGTTGTTCAAAGAGCTGAACTCAAAACCTTAATTTCATGGTGCCGCTTTCCTGAATTTCTGTCAAAATAAATATTGATTTATAAAGTTTTAACTGCCTAAAAATGCCTATTCTCTTTCATATAGTAGTATTTATTGTTAGCTTCTTTGTAAGTTTGAGTACTATTTAAACACCTTCATTACAGGCAATAAGAAGAAATGGACAAGTTTTTCTTGAATTGAACACACCTGTGTCTCTTTCAGCCTCACTGCATTACTGTTTGCCTTCAGCCTACGAAAAGAAGCTGAAATTTTACTTGATGACTTGAATGCTCACTAGTTCTGCTGGTGCTTCTCAAATACATAAAATAAAATATATATTCAATATATATACAAGCCTTTCCCAGTTTAAAATCCTAGTTAAAAATTAAATCAGTAGAGCAGAAGAAAGAACAGAGTGAAGAACAGGAAGAGGCTTTACTCTAAAATTGAAAATGAAAACTTCAGTAATTGACTACACAGGAAGAGAACTGTTCTAGAAATTTTTGTTAATTATACAGAAAATAATGCATTGCAGAGGTCCCAAACATAATATCAAAATGATTCTGACAAGTGATTTTGAAGAATACAGAAGAAGCAGTCTTGTCCCTGGAAGTGCAAGTAAAGGGGAAAGATGAGAGGGGAAACTTGTTGCCTGCTTTATTTAAAAGCCAAAGAATTGAGGCACAGGCAGTATTTGCAAGTTGCCTGGGTACAGGCAAATCTGTTTTTTGACAGAACACTGACACTGGTTTCTAGTCACAGGATAGCTGTTCCCCTTTCCATTTTCTCCTGGTGACCACCAGTTACAAATTTAACAGTGTGTCCTGGCCTGGAGAACTCACTGTGTAAAAGAAACCAAACGCCCAGGAAAAGAAACCCACCTGAAGACTACCAGGTCATAGCCTGTGTGTGGGTTCTGTGAATTGCTACCTCCAATCACTGCAGATTTAACTGATTATTTTCTGGATATAAAGCACCAAGTAGAAATGAGTTTTCAGGGGTGATTTGAGTGGAATATAGCATCCAGAGAGCTGTCAATGTGCAGCACATTCCATTATCTATGTAGGACGACTCTGAGAAAGAAGTGTGTGGAATGAATCCCAAGATTTGTAACCCAACCTGAGTAACA
The DNA here is from genome assembly GCA_013400775.1 of Chaetops frenatus. Lineage (NCBI taxonomy): Eukaryota > Metazoa > Chordata > Aves > Passeriformes > Picathartidae > Chaetops > Chaetops frenatus. The sequence goes on from VZTR01024231.1 coordinate 196,150, forward strand.
GAATATCTATTGCCAGCAAAATCCTGGAAGTGATAAAACATTGATTTGCTGAGCAAAAAAGCAGAGGTTGACTTATTAGAAATTAAACAATAGATCTTCTGTCTAAGAAATTCACAGCATTTATGTTCATTTTGCTCAGACATATTGCCTGTGGCAGTGATTCTGAATAAGAATATGAAGGTAAGTTTTTGTCACCATATATCAGGTTTTTTCCTGGTGACTTTTTTCCTCCACAGTTAAGTTCTTAGGAGTTCCACAAACTTTTCCTTGCATTTTCTCTCTTTCTTGTGAGCACTACTGTTCTGTATAGTCTGGACTCCAACATCTTGAATAATACCTTACAGTTCTAATACTTGCAGCTGAAAAGATCATAAAATGAATCACTGAATGTTGTTCAAAGAGCTGAACTCAGAACTGTTTTTCAAGAAGCACAGTGAAGTATGAAGCCAACACTTAACAAAAAAATTGCTACTTTTTTTTTGTTTTGTTTTGGTTTGGTTTGTTGTTGTTGTTGTTTTTGTTTTTTGGTTTTTTAAGAGCATTTTCTTAGTGTCACTCAGAGTACTGGTAACCCTGGATTGTGATAATGTTAGGACCAGCCTCAATGTTAGAACTCAACCTTGTTTGCATTATGATGATTTTGAAAAAAACAAAACAAAACAGGTTTCTATGACACTGCTGAATTTACTAAAGTTAATCATATTGATTGTTAAAGTTGAAGTCAGGTGCTCAGTGAACATTTTTCTGTAAGGATGAACTTAGTTATTTGCTTTCTAATCACTGTAAATGTAGTACCATTTTGATATGACAGAGCCCCATCTTTATAATATAACAGGATAATGAAGAGATTTAAAATGCTCCCACAGCATCAACAGTCAGAAATTTAAGTATTGAAATGTCTTTGAGAAGAGGCATGAAAATGGGGATGGTGATCATAAATTAAGTTGGTTCAATGACTACACCATCATCTAGTAGACTGTAAAGATACCTTAAAGCTATTTTAACTCTCTCAATTATTTCTGTGCCAAAGACAATGGCAGCAAATTTTGAGATGCAGACTTCATAGACATAGATGCTAGTAATATGGGAAAAAAAGTTGTATGTTAGAGTTTTCACCAGTAATAACAAGCTTCAAGTACTTTCTTAGTGTTTTATTTCCTGAAATTCTCATTCATTGTGTTGACTTCAGTGGTGACTAAGAGCAGTCATTATCTTTGATGACCACTGGTCATCTCTTTGGAATAAAGACCCATCTACTGTAAGTATACAACAATTCAGACACAGTCAGGAACACAACATATTAATTTAGGTGAAGCACCTACAACCTGTGCTAACACACTCCATGTTAGGACAGTGTCTTGTCTGAATAGGGGCAAAGATAGGGATTTACTTACCAACTGAAAATGGAGGAGGATAACAGCCAGGTTTCCTAGGCTGATGGTCCGATATTTAGACCACCTTTCATTTTCCTTACAGAACAAAAGGTAGCAGACATGTAAAAATGTGGAGAATATCTTCCAGCACACTTGCCATCTTCTCCTTTCATTTCACAGCTCTGCAGGGGTTTGAGAGGCTCTTTGTGGTTTGTGTGATGTGTGAATATTAAGCTGCTGTTCCAGATGAAATTTCACTTCCTGGCTGCACCATGCCAGAGTATCTCAGAGTTTACCACTGTATTTAAGTTTCAATATCATAATGACTGCCTTTGAAATGTATGCTTGACATTGTCTACAGATGCTATTGAGCACAGAGAAATAAAATATTAAGTAGTCTTAATAGAATGACCTTTGAGCATTACAAATTTTGCTAACCCTGAAAAGCATGTAAGACAAAATTTATGTCATTGGTAGATTCAAACTTGTATATTTTATGTGTAGCTCAAATATCTGAATCTCTTATACAATACTCTGTACTTGTTTTCAGTAGTGTCTGTATGATGCTAGTTAATTGGTATTACCAGCAGGACATAAACAATTATTTATGGTTTCTGCCTGTTGATTTCAATAAAAACAGGAATTGCTCCTGCTGAGGTTTTGCTGTTTGGTTGTCAAAACATAACACAATATTATCAAAAGAGTTAGAATTTATTATGCATCTTTTTAAACCAACCATTTACAACAGTCAAATTTTACTTTACAGATAAAGTCCAAGAGTGCAATATTAAGGTAACAAATTTTCTTCTAAATCTCTAAAACTCCTTAACTTTTTATTTTTAAATAACTGTCTCCATCCTAGGAAGTTACTGAGACTGAAGGAAAAAAAATAAAAATTCTCATGACTTGCATTCTTTCCTCTTCACTTATCAATGAGTAAATGAAAATTTTTAGAAGAAAAAAAGTTTCTGGATGTCTTCTCTTACATAGTATTAATTCAGAAACATCCCAATCTGGAAAAAAATATACAGGAATTCTCATTGCATTTCTGGCAAAACTATCCAGAGGAGACTTCATTCTATTGTAAATATAAATATACAAGGAAAATGTCCACAAAATAGAGAGAATTTACAGGGGAAGAAAATAAAATACTAAAATAATATAATAATAAGGCAATATTTAATGAGACAATACTTGAAAAAAAGTGATAAAGCAGCAGTTATGCTTTTCTTCCTCTCCTGAAAGAGGAGATTGTCAAGGTCAGCTACAAAGAGTATTTCTGGAGAAAAACTAATTTGTTCCCTGAAATTCATAGGTGAAAAGTAGTATTTTGTAGGATAAATTATTAGATCAGGTCATTAGAGAAATGGAAGGCACAACTCAAATTGTCAGTGTAAAGTTATCCATAAAATAATAATTTTCAGTTCTTTCTTTAATGTGTAAAACTTCTGATATTTCTGTCTCTGTTCTACTGGTTTGATTGTTTTTTCTAAAATTCTTACATAAGAGTGCTGCCTTGTTTACTAGGTTGTTTATTTGTAGATGACTGCTCTGTATTCACTGATGTCCAAAGGGCTGAATCTTTTCAGAGCAGAAGCTATCTTTCATATTAAAACTTTTCTGATCTTTTTGTCTCTAATATTATAATAGCAGTGGCTCACAAACAACATCCTGTAGCCTACAAAGAGTATAATTGCACATAGAGCTATTTATAGCTAAAGCAGACATTTTATTTGCTTGCTTGCTTATATTTTTTTAATATGTCTTTTTTTTCCCCCTCAGATTGCCTTCAGATTGGCCAGGCCAACCCTTCTACCTTTTGTCTTTCCCTTATCATGAGAAAAACATCTGTTGAACACGATATATCTTTCATTTTTTCCATTTGCTATTTTCCACAGCTATTTCCATGTTTGTGCAATTTTCATCATTGCCTTGATCTAGAGGGAGCACAAGCCTGCTTTTACAGTCCAGATACTGCAAATTGATGCCACCAGCCTGTTACATCTCTGCCAGATTCTGCATCATTACCAGTCATTCTTCCACAGCAAATCAAAAGGTGTTGTGAGGTAATCCATCATTCAAGTAACTAGCAGGAAGTTGTTATGTTGAATGTTGAAGTTCCAACTAGATTGGGACGGGACATACAATTTTACGCTGGACTCCTCTTTGTATTTCTCATATATTTACTAGAATTGAGAAAACAGCAGATTAGAGTACTGAGAAAATGTTGCTGACAATAGGCTTCCACTTCTTTGCTGTCACTACTTTATGAGACTAAGATTAGCCCAGACAGTCAAGTGTGAAGGCTGAAACCCTGTCAGTGGGAGTTTTGTCACTGACTCCAGTTGAAACTGGAATTTGTTTGCAGTTGTGTCTCAAAATGTCAGTGTTGGAAATGAAATTGGAATGTGCTATTTATCTTAGAGGGATTAAAACATCAGCTCCTTGCCACATATCCATCAAAAATATGCAGTATCAAAGACACTTCTCTTGTATGTCTAGCAATTGACATAAAATGTAAGATATCTGATATATCTATTAACCTATTTATCTAAAAAATACCTGAAGCCCCACATATTTTCATTTCGGACTTCTGTCTTTGAGTAGCAGTATAAAAATTTAATTCAGTCAAGTTTCATTTATTTTTAACAAATCATTCAAAATCCAAAATTCTTTATGTGCATTTTTAATAGTAAAAATAAGATTTATTGTTTTTATTTCTTTGAAATAATAGAACTTTTTTCCTTTTCTGTTCTATTCACAACTAATGTCAAGAGTTTCATGTGATGAGGTTTCCTGCATTATGTCAAAAGCTTGGGAGAAGATGTCAGTCTTTGATTCATAAACGAATTCAAAGCAGTCTGTTCATAATTTCCCTGTGTGAAATTATTCTTGCAAGGAACAGATTAATCTTGATTTCACAACCCAACTGAGAGTATAATATGACTACTATCTATACTCCTACTTGAATTGTAGTATATTCATATTGATTTCTAACAGTCAAAACCATGGTAACCTATCAGCATTCAAACTTTTGTGTCAAAAAATTACTTTTAAGAATAATATTTTTGAAAAACCAGAAGGCATTTAGTTGAATGCATGAGAATATAATGTTCTGTAAATGTAAATTTAATGTAAAAATTAAATGATTATTACTTAGGTACATCCTATACATTTTCTAGGTAGCAAAATTATGAAAATTTCCCTTCAGGTTCTGAGTTTTACTGATTACAAGAAAATTTCACTTGAATTTCTTTAGCATAAATTTATCATGTTTGAAAGATTACTCTTTCAAGCATAAAAATACCAGCAAGGTGATATATTCAATATAACACCATTTATGCACGGATTTCAAGCTTTTCCAAGGAACATAAGTAAAGCAGCTGAAATGGATTCATTTTGTGCACAGTTACCCTGTAAAGATGAGGAGTCGGGATTAAATAAAGCAAAAGACCAAGTGAATAAACTAATTCGGAAATAAGTGCTGGCCAGAATAACTCTATACAAGATAGATTTCTACCATTTGGTATTTTACCTTGGCAGATATTATGAGCTATTTTAGTGTCTTCTATTGATCAGCATGAAATAATATTGGTAGATATTATAGAAAATAAAAGTTATAATGTTGCATTTAACGATATACATTGACAATTTAACTGACAGCATAGTCAACAAGTTTTTGATTTGAAATTATTTTTCCTATCAGTACACTTACTGCATCGTGAATGCCATTCTTTCATATACAGAATGGTATCTAAACATTATAAATGTAGATGGATCCCAGCCAAGCAAATATTTAATAATTATGCATTCATTTATATCTTCTACAACATTGGAATCTGTAAGTTAGAAAGAATTTGTTTTATCCTGTGTAGAACTCATAATGCAGTCAATAAAGCTGAATCCCCTGTAGGACGTAGCCACCACTTATGCACCTGGGGTTAAATCCAACATAATATTTAAATGTCCTCAGTGCCTGAATTTTTCATTAAATTTGCTCAGAAATTTAAAACTCAGTTCTATGCATGCCAAGGACATACATTTTCTTCTCTATCTGCCTTCTAAGGCCAGCTGAGATTCATAAACTCTGGGTCTTGATGCCTCTAAAGAACGTGGTGAAATTTCATTCAATGCTGCCTAAGGTTTGGTACAATAATCCAGTCACTGAAATGGTTACCCATACTAAGAAAATGATCAATTCAGTTCTAGAAATATTTGAACATGAGTCTAGAATTCCTGTTTTCCATATTTTTTTCCATAGATAGTTTATATATATAGTGGGTTCCTATAAACACACTATTAGTAAATTGTTAAGTTTATGAAATGCAAATCTGTCAGAACTCCATGGAATCAGTAATGTAAACCACAGGGATCAAAAGCAATCAGCACCCTGTACTACTTGCCTTTCTCTTAGACTTCCAGTATGGAGCTTTTCTGAGGAGAAAGTGTAAAATCAAAATTTTAAAACCAATTTTGAGGGCAATTTTGTTGCCAGATATTTGCTTGATGGTTTCTCGCATTTCTTGGGAAAATTAATACATTTCCCAGCTGAAAATTCAAATTCTATTTGTGAGTGTGGATGCTTGTCTGCTAGACATTTCAATGTGAAAAATTACATTGCCTATAGCATTTTTCTGACTGCCACTGACTTCATGCATGGAATAGGGAAAACAGGAACATGGAATAAGAGTGTTGGTGCCCTATGTGAACCACAGAAAAAACAGATGATTCCAAATAGTGTCAGCAGAGTAAATTTCCTTTTCAGTGGCTAGTGTGAGAACAGAGATGAGAACACCAGTTTATAGTGTAATGGACATATTGCCTGGGAAATCACTGGTCTGTGTTTCCAACACTGAGTTTGTATTTTACTGGAAAACTTCTTAGGAAAGGCTGTGGCCTAGGGTCTGTGTGAACAGACTTTAGCCATTCTTCCTTTCACTTTCTCTCCATCTTGAATTCCTTGCTACACATCAGCCAAATTTCAGCAGTAGTGAACAATTTTCTTTGCAAGAAAATAACATATAGATCCTTTCAAGGTACATAGTTAAGAAGTAGCAGACAGAGGTTGAACGTTTTCATAAGGCTGAGTCTCCTTTAGATGTGTGTTTGCCTCTAAATTATTAAATTTTTAAAAATTGGGATGTTGCCATGGTGTTCAGAGTCTGATCCTGTGACTTGTGTTAAGTAGTGTCTGAGAAAACCTACTAAGCCAAGCAGAGCTCTTTTCTTAATCGTAAATGGCTTTAGGTGCTGAGCTGTGCAGAAGCAGAACTCACAGTTGTCATTCAATTCAAACTTTATATTCAAAACCTGCAATGCATATTAAATACAAGCAGCAAGCATTCTGTATTTATGGGAGGGGGGAAGGCCCTTTCATTTAAACGCCATCTAAATTCCTTTTCTTGGAATTTTTTTTCAGAAGGACTAACCTTGAGTATTATTAGGTTTGATGGGGATCTTTAAACTCTAAAGTAGTGAAGGTAAGTCATATCACATACATCTGAAGACCTTAAAATAAATTACCTGTTAGCAGCTATACTAACCAGAAATCACATTTTCCATCTATTGATTTTTCAATTTAATTACAAAAGAATAGTATACTAAGAAAAATAAGCTAGGGAAAAAATCAACTAGAAAACCCTAAAATTATTAAAGAATTGATTCAAATAAGAGGTAGGAAGAAAAAGACAACAAATGTGGCATAATAGAGAGTTTCCAAATTAACATACACATCTTGCCATGAAAAAGACAAATCATGGGAGCAATAGGACTTCTACTCATTCCACGTGAGCTGTTGAGTCCTACATGAGTCTTAATGGAAGTCCACCTTAGAATGTTGTTTGAGACTTCCAAGAAATCATCCTTGTATCTACAGTTTGGGATATTAACTGAAAAACAGACTCTTTTCAATGGCAAAGGTGGGTCTTGTGAAGAGATACCTAAAGCTTTTTTGCAGCTATTGATGTATTTGACACAAAACTAGAAATGTGTTACAAATACCCATTTGCATCACTGCCCTTTAAAATATCTTACAATGATTTTCCGATGTGAATTTGAGATGCAATGGATATATTTAAACACTTGTTTTAATTCTACAAGATGCCACAGCAACTCTCTTGTACTACACAACCGAAATAATTATTTATTAGAAAATACCCATTAAGTTGCAAGTACTGCTGAATTTTGATGTATAATATGTCAATTGTTTTATTTTACAGAATGATACAATCTCTTGGAATCTAATGAACATGTACTTGAATTTTAAAGAGAAATTTCATTTTATGTTTCCAGAAAGCTACTCATTTTCAGTATTATTCCTGTGAATCCAACAAACCTGCTTACCACAGAAAATGACCTTTAATAAATATCATAACTGAATTTCAAAACAAGGAGATACAATTTTTCAACATAATAAAGATTTTGATGGCTTTATCTGAATGCTTTGAAGCTTTTCAAGAAGCTAAAATTTGTGAGATAAAATTTCTCCTTACTTTAAAACAATTTTCTTTCTATGTGACTGCACCATCTATTCTTCCTATGATAAATCTGTCTTATTAATGGCTAATAGTACTTCATGAATTTGTCATTAGATGTCAATTCAACAACAACCAAATTTTAGCTCAACCACTACAAGTTTTTCATGATACTTCAACTCCCTTTATTCCCTCACTTTCCAACATAGAAAACCCTAATTTCCACCCATATTCTTCTGTTAACTTGAAGTTTTCAGGAAATATGTTGGTGCATGCTTAAGGGCCTGTAGGTTTTTCTGCATTAAGGGACATGACAATGTAAGTTTATATTCCTTTGCTTAGGCTCACAAAGATGTCTTGAACTCTCAAACTAAATGGGAAGTAAGTGGCAAAGTACAGCACTAGCCATCTCTAAGTGAGTAATTTGTTCCTCCCCCATTTCATTCCACTATCTCTTGCACAGTGAAACACTATGTTATCATAAGATAAAATTGTAATTCTGTAAATAATAGATGGAGAGAGGGCTATTACCTTTGAAAATCTCGAGAGGAAATATGTAATATACAAAAGCAAGCATGTAAATCTCACAAAAAGAAAAGTGGTCATACTGATCCATTTTTATCTTAAAATTCATTAATCAATCTTTAATTTTCAAGTGGCCTACAGAGAGACATTCATTATGGATCCTCCCCTCTTCTGCTGAGACAATGCTGCTCAGTATTTTCCCCTTTAGGACCTTTTTTTTCAGATGGGTAATCAGTGAATCAAGAGTTTGATATTTAAGCATGTTAACACATGAGGTAACAAATTCTAATTCTGACTTTTAAAAAGAATTTATGCAGATTTTGTTTAGAAATTAGGACCTTTGCTAAACTATATTAGTAACATAGAACATTAATTATGTTCTTAATGATAAGACCTCCCGTGTGTTTTTGTGTTACAGCACTCAAGCTTTGCATATCTGTTGATAACTGATCTTATCAGGAATCAAAATATATATTCATTGTGCAAGTGCATCATTAACCAAGAGCTCATTATCTTCCCTTGATTAAATGTTATGTAGGACTCTAAGATCTCCTTGCAAGTGGAAAACTGTAACAAGAAGTAATTTATCTGAATTATCTTACGGATGCACCTCTGAGTGAGCTCCTGTAGATTCTCTCGATCCAGCCACCTACTGAACGTCCATGACATCAGATGCAAATCTGTAACAGTCCACATTGTAGAGATCACCTCCATATTCCTCCTTGAAACAGGAAGACTTCACATGGCAGAAACTGACTTCAGCTAGTTTCAGTCCATTTGACCCAGAGTTCACTGGTAAGCTAACTGTAAAGACATGCAGGTGATGAGTGTATTCCTGCAGTTTTCTGAAAGAGCTCATGACTCATAGAAAAAACAGTAATAACAGTGCTCCCTTCCATCAGTTTCCAACCTTCAGCTTTTTCTTGGTTAGAAACAGCAATGTTATATGCTGAAATAGCAATGTTACATACTGAAAAGGCAGAAGACTAGCCAGTATTCAATCTACACTGACGACAAGAAAGCATGTAGTTTCATGAATGCCATTAACACTCAGGTTATGCCTGCACTTTTTTGTTCATCAGTCAAAACACACATTTGCTTAACACAGGACAAAGCCACTAGGATATCTTTGTCTTCAGCAGTGATTCTGGTTGATTTGGTATCCACATCCTGCAGTGTATAGTCCATGTAACATACAATGAACATCTGCTTACTTGTAAGATAATCTAAGGTAATTTACTTCAAAACAGTAATTTCTTAGTTTCACAGTGTGACTTCTGATACAGAGAACTCTACTTTGCAGTTACTCTCAAAGACCTGCAACAGTTATTTTCTCTAATTTTCCCATTCCATAACTAAGAATTTGATATGGATACAAAACTTGCATGACATATTAATGTTATATACATTTTTGGAGGAGCATGAATCCAATAGGACATGCATGGGAGATTTTTCTAAAACAGTCTTTGTACTTATCTTGTGCAGTTGTTCTAAGTAGGTTTTCATCGTCTGTTCAGTCTTTCAGTACTCCTGCACAACTGTAGATCATAGCAGTTTGAATAAAGTAACACAATCTTTCTCAGCTGTACAATACAATTCTTTTTAGCCACAGCTTTAGGAAAGGACTACAGCACAAGTTTTTGATAATTTGTGGTTATGATTCCAGATTTACTATCTCCTTGAACTCTTTCATTTAATCATAGACTCATAGAATATCTTCAATTGGAAATGACCCACAAGAATCATCAAGTTCGAGTCCTACACAGGACACCACCAGGATCACAAGATGTGCCTGAAAGTATTATCCAAATTCTTCTTGAACTCTGTCAGGCTTGGTGCTGTGACCACTTCCCTGGGAAGGCTGTTCTAGTGCCCTTCCACCAGCTGGGTGAAGAATATTTTCCTGATATCCAAAATAAACCTCCCCTGACAAACCTTCAGGCCATTCCCTCAAGTCCTATCACTGGTCACCAAAGAGAAGAGATCAGTGTCTGCCCCTCCTCTTCCCCTCACAAGAAGTTGTGATTGCAGTGAGGTCTCCCCTCAGCCTCCTCCAAGCTGAACAGACAAAGTGGCCTCAGCTGCTTCTCATTCAGCTTCCCCTCATGGCCCTTCAGCATCTTTGTTGCCCTCCTTTGGATGCTCTCTAATAGCTTTATATCTTTCTTATACTGTGGCAAAGCCTGCTTGAATTAAGCTTCTAATCTGAATGAAGAGTCTGTATTTTAAGCAGAGATGGATGTTTGGAGACATGCAGTAACCATGCAAGGAGACAGCGTGCATAGGGCAGCTTGTCATGGTAAAGGAGAAATTCAGAGAATTTAACCCTTACAAAAATCTATGACATCCATGTAATAGATTCACCTATACTGGAGTATTGGGTTTGCTTGGCCAAGCTTTGGTACCGAAGGGGCTACAGCGGTGGCATCTGCAAGAAACTTCCTCCATGTCCAGGAGAGACAATCTCTGGCAGCTCCCAAAACAGACAGGCCACTGGCCAAGGCTGGCCAATTAGAAATGATGGTAGTGCCTCTCTGATAACATATTTAAGATGGGGAAAAAAATGGTATTGTGCAGTAGTAATTTTGGCCAGAGAAGAACAGAGTGAGAACACATGAGAAGAACAGCTATGCAGAAACTGAGGTCTGGGCAGAAGGAGGGGCAGGAGGTGCTGGGCAGGCTCTGGAGCTGAGATTCCCCTGCAGCCCCTGGTGCAGCCCATGGTGAGGCAGCTGTGCCTCTGCAGCCCATGGGGACCCACAGGGATGCAGAGATCCACCTGCAGCCCACGGAGGAGACCCATGCTGGAGCAGGTGGTTGCCTGGAAAGAGGCTGTGACCCTGTGGGAGGCCCATGGAGAGAGACACCCACACTGGAGCAGCCTGTCCCCAAAGGACTGCACCCCGTGGAAGAGTGACCCACACTGCAGCAGTTTGAGGAGGACTGTTGACTGTGGGATGGACTCACACTGGAGAAGTTCATGGAGAACTGTCTCCTGTGGGAGGGCTTCACACTGGAGCAGAGGAAGGACTCCCCTCCCTGATTTGCAGCAGAAACAACCTGTGAAGAACTGACTGCAATCCCCTCTTCCCTGTGTCCCTGCACTGCTGGTGGGAGGAGGTAGAGCTGGGAAGGAGGGAGGGGTGGGGAAGGTGTTGTTTTTATTTTACTTCTCTTTATCCTGCTCTGATTTTGTTAGCAATAAATTCAAGTAACATCTCTAATTCAAATCTGTTTTGCCCATGATGGTATTTGGTGAGTGATATTTCTCTGTCCTTATCTCAACTCAGGAACTCTGTTATATTTTCTCTCTGCTGTCCAGCTGCAGAGGGGAGTGATAGATGCCAGGCTTTGGTGGGTGCCTGGTATCCAGCCAGGGTCAACCAACTACACCTGGTAGTTCTGCATTATTATCATTTCTTTAGCTCTACGCTGTGATACACATTTCAACAAGGATTGTGGTTTGTAAAAATGAGTTGTTCCAAAGGACAGAGTTGAAGTGTGATTGGCAAATAATATCACAAACATTTCTGGTATTTGTTACTGCCTCTTCTGAGTCAGGAAAAATAGCCAAAATATAATTATTCTGAATTAATGGGGCTTTTATTCTTTTTAAATCTAAGTGACTTGTATATGACTTTTTAAAGACTGTCTACATGGTTGGAATGACATCTTAGAACATCTTCATTTCAGCCACCATCTTTGAAAAGCTACTAATTTGGAAAGATTATCACTCGATTAAACTATGCAAATAAATTTGTATAAATTGAATTTAACAAATTTAGGTTGTGTTGTGGTTAATTGATGAACTGAAAGTTCTTCTGGAATCAGTCCATTATCAATAAACTTGTAATTATGCGTACATGAAAGACAGTAAAGTTCTTCTGAAGTCTTCCTGTGGGCTCACGTAGATTTGTTATTTTTCTAATTAAAGCAAAACATTCTTTCTGAGATTTATTTCACCCAAAGTTATTACATTATTTTTATCTACTGTTGTATTTTACATATTTGCTATTCAACCATGAACAGCTAACAAAACACAAAATAAGGAATGATTATTTAAAAATTTGCTTTAAAATCCACTTACTTTATTAAAACAAACCCTTATCTAAATATCTGTTATGCAGCTAAGCTAGGATCTGATGATTTACATCTAATTCATGCAGGAAAATGTCCAGCTTTATAAATATTTATATCAAAGTAGTAATTGGAAAAAATGAGGTAGGTGTATTTCATCTTCTTAATGGGCAAAGTTTCTCTTTTGTAATGGATCATAACATCTCAGTAGACAACAAAACAGACACAATGTCTTTCTTCAGAATCTATGAAACATAACTTCCTCTGCTTCTAGGCAATTTATCAAACTTCCAATATTCATAATTTTTAAAAAGCCATGATTTTCAATATCTCTGATTAGTATTGCAGACAGAGATACTTTGTATCTACTGATGTTTTGATTGTAAACTATTCTAAATATCTAAGCAACGTAAATCAATTTAAGTCTTACAGGCACAGGCCACATGACTTGTTGCAAGCTACAAAGAAATATTTGGACATTGTCACTCTTCTAATGGTTAAAACTTTTCTTCTCATCTTCAGCACAAATGGATGTATCATTAATATTCGTGAGTTACTGTTGTCTATTTCCTAGGCTAAAGATATATTTTACATTTAATGACTCATTTTTTGCCCTTATGTTTAACCACATATGTTATTTATTAAGAGTGATCAGCTTAGCAAGCTCTTTCAGCTGTCATGTCAAATTGAACAAGCTAAGCTTTTTTTTGGTAATTTTTCTCCACTTGGAATTTATATTCCTATCACTATTCCAGTATCATTTTATTTTATAGTTTAACTTTCCTAACTATGTAGGAAGAATAAAATTACAAGGTAGCAGGACATCTGCTGAAACAGATTTAAGGTTTTTTGTTTATTTGGTGTGCAGCCTGTTCGTATTTAAAGAAATCAGATGATGAATGTAAAAGAATTGTGTTTCTATACACTTCTGCACTGTAGCTCAATATGACTGATTTTAATTGAATCTTCATCACATTTTATGAAACTGCTACTTTTTAGATTAGCTGTTTTTTCTAAAGTGATCTTTAGTATGCTCCATAAGAGAAAAAAATATCTCTTCCTTGCTCAAGAAAAAAAAAAAAACTGAAAAGAAATTTTTATATATATATTCTGAATATTTCATTACCAGATCACAGCAAAGTAACATACAGAATACTGAGGCATTGTTTTGCTCAGTATGAGAGAAGATTAATGCTACCTAGCTTATTCTGGTAGATGTTTGTTTAACCTTCTTCCAAAGATCTTAGATGAGCCCTTGCCTAATCTTCCCTGGGCATTCCCTTTCACTGTTTTCACTCCTGCATTATAAAAAGTTTGCTTACCTCTTTTTGTGGTGGGCTAGCCTTGCATAACAGTAAAATTCCCACCCACTTGCTCACTGAATCAGCAGAGAGGGAGAAAACTGGATGAGAAAGGTCATGGGTTAAGGTAAGACAGGGAAATCGCTTACCAATTATTCATGGGGGCAACACAGACTTGACTTCAGCAAAAGTAATTAATTTCATTGCCAGCTAAAATAGATTTAGGTAGTGAGGGGAAAAAAAAAAAAAATGAAAATTATAACAACACCTTTCCTCACCCTTTTCCAAGGCTCTATTTCAGTTCTTCACTTCAGACTCCTGTACAAACCCCACCCCATCAAGCAGCACAGGGGATGGGCATTATGGTCAGTACATTGTGATTTCTCTCTTGCTACTTCCTCCTTCCACTTTTCCCCTGCTCAGTTGTGGGATTTCCACAAGGCCCTTCAGAGATATCCACCTGCTCCAGTGTCTGCTCCCTCCCAGGCTGCAGGGGAATATGTGCTCTGGGGATGGTGCCTGGAGCACCATCTTCTATAACTTTGTTATTCCCCCACCTCTCAGTTGTTTTAATGACTTAAATACATTTCCCCAGGATGCCACCACCTCATCCATGGGCTCAACCATGCCCTGTGGCAGCTGGAACCAACCATGTCCTGCCCAGGTCTGGCCTCCTCACAGAGCCCCACAGCAGCCCAAATACAGGGGTTTTTTTCTCAATTTGAAATTGAAATTTTTGTAATGAAAACTTTAAGTCCATTACTTCTATTACTGGTCTCCACAAACAAGGTTGAGAAGCTACTCCTTCCTCTAGTCTTGTTTCCTAGATCTTCAGAATTCCACTCCCTTTGTTTCCCCAGAAATCATGTTTTAAAAATAACAGTGCTCTCTAGATTCTTCAGTTAATCTATGTCTTTCTCAAAGTGTAGCAAACCATGGCCCACACAAGGCCTAAACTGAGCAAGCCAACTTTTATGGACTACAGCAAAGGCATTTTTGGCAGCAAACCCACTTCCCACCCTCCTACTTACCTCCTGATTCCCCTTCTGGAAAAGCAAGAAATCAGCTTCAGCTTGGGGTATGATACACCTTCCAAAACTGCCCTGAAGAAAAAAAAATATTGTTTCCTCAACTTTTATCTGTGCAACTGATTATTCCTAAGTAGTTAAGATGCTTGGCCGACTCTCCCACTTGAGGCTCCAAAAAGGGCATTGGAACTGACAGGTGGCTATACTCTCAGATCTTCAGAATTACCACTACAGGTCAGCACATTAAGAGGTTGAATATTACTTGATTTTTTTATTGCAAGATTAAAACTAAAAATTTCCACTGTTTAAAACCTAAAATTCTTGGAGACATTTATAATTTCTTATTTTGAATATGTGCTATGAAACAATTCAATCCTGGTATTCATGGGAAAGAAATGCTGTCAGAAGGCAAGGACATGTAGGACTAAATGAGACCACAATTTACAATAATAATAAAATAAAAAACCTTCAATGTTTTGAATGCAACAATAGTTGGGAAAACTAACAGCATGTTGAAATAATTTGTCAAAAATATGTATAATATTACCAAACTCAATAAAGAAATGTACTTGATTAAACCCTCAGAGGAAAACATTGTGATATGTATCCTGTTACTCACTGAAGACATGTCTTTTGTTGCCTAGACAGACAGTCACCATGTTCTCATCCATCTAGGTTATTCAAAGGATACAACAGAACTATTGATTTGTGTTCATTCTTGTGTTTCTGTGCATAATAATTGCTAAGGAAAGTAATATTATTTATCAAGAAGCTGCAATGTATTTTACTGTGTCTGACATTCAGTATGCATTTAAATAAGAAAATACCAAGGTACGGTATTCTGATTCCTTAATGTGATTATTCCATTTTGTACAAATTTGTGATTAGTTCAGAGTAGCTCATTTGAAAGCAATGTGCATAGTGAAACTTCAAACACTATTGCATATGTCTTTCTTAATTTAGCTCAACTGATTAATTGAGATTTTTTACACTAAAGCTCAACTAATAAAACAATTTGTCTCTAAAGCACAGGTTTAAGCAACTTGGAAAGCAAAAGAATCTGGCTGTATGTTCAACTATTTATTTTACCTTCATAAATTAAAAAAATATCTTTTCAGTAGTTAAAAAACTCTCATTGTTTTCTGTCATGGCTGGTGCAAGGGCATATTCAAACCAAATTAAATGGACAATTTACAAATTCTAATATTAAAGAATTCACAGGAAGAACCACTATTAAGCCTTTGAAGTTCAGACTCAGTGATCTGGTATATGCAGCAGGTAGATATTTTTGCAAATGAAAAGCGAAAATTCATCCAAATTAACAATACTTCTTGTCTTACAGCAAGGAACGGTCATGTTCCTGCACAACTTTAGGAGCACTTTAACAGGGACACAGCAGTTTCAAAGACAGAGTCCTCAAGTAGGTAGAGAAAGCATCACACACGAGGATATTTGAACATAACAAAAACTCTTAAAGTTGCTCAATTTTAATTTCATTAACACTTGAAAATGGTGGTTTGCATTTTTATGAAGGAAATAAGAGATGATAGTTTAGAGTAAGGGACATCATGTAGCTACATCATTTCTAGTAAATTGAAGCAGCCAAGGCCCTTCTTTGGAGCAGAGGGCAGCTGGCTGGTGACCACCATGGGCACTAGAACACTGAACCCATGCTAACTGGCACAAGGATGGCCCCAAACCCTGCACCCAGCTGAGCCCTGTCCTGCTGGGAGAGGCTGCTGCTCTCCCCCAAACCGCAGTCTAAACAGGATGAACAGTCACCTGCCAACACAGGGTGCTAGTAACATAGAGAATTCCAAATGCAATGTTTAACTTTTCATAAAATAGTTATGATGCTAACAAGCTTTTTAAGCAGGCAGAGGTGATATTCAGCATAGGTAAGCAGTGACTCAGGACATTTATGCTGATCAGTCTCTGCCAAGCAAAACAAATGAGAGTGTTTTCACTGCTTTTTCAGATCAATATGTATTTCATTTCTGGAAATTGCAGGCCTACATCTCAGCAGTTATTGGTGAGGCATGTGCAATCCCAGAAAGGAAGACAAGTATTTTCAGGAATAAATCCTATAGTTGGGAACTGCTGCTTTTTCTGTAGCAGTACTCTGGATCCCCAAGGGCACCACCAGCTTTGACCATCATGGGCAGCAATCCTGCCCCCAGGCCTCCCCTCATCCTGCCCACATCAAAGGTCTCCACAGCAGCCCCTCGGGTCCAGCAGCCCCTGCCCTAGGGATGCCATAGCAGAGCAGTCTCCAGTTCCCCACAGCCTGGCTCTGCCTGGTCATGGGTCCTGCTGGATCAAGCCCAGGCATGAGCCCTGCTGCTCCAGGCACACCCATGGGCCCATGTCCTGGCCAGTCCCTGTTCTTGCCTATGCCCATCCCCAGAGAGGTGCCTGGGGCTGGTGCTGCCCAGATGCCCTCAGCTGCCCTGCTTCTGGCTGGTTCTGGTGGTAGGAATGTTGTTGCCTTGTCAGCTCTCCATGGGGAGCCCTGACCACCATGGAGACCACTCCTGCCCCCAGATCTCTCCTCATCCAGCCCACACCAAGGGATCTGCTGTAACATATCTCCAGAGTCTTTTCTCCAGGTGAAATAGCCCCAGAACTCTCAAACTGCCTTCATAGGAGAGGTGCTCCAGCCCTGTGATCAACTTAGTGGCCTTCTCTGGACTCAGCCTAACAGGTCCACATCTGTTTTGTGCTTGAACCCCAGAGCTGGATGCAGCACTCCAGATGGGGGTCACAAGAGTAGAGTAGAGGACAGAATCACCTCCATAAACTGCTGGCCACACTTCTTGTGGTGCAGTCCAGGACACAGCTGACTTTCTGGTCTGCAAGAGCACGTTGCCAAGTCATGTTGAGCTTTTTTTCCACAAACGCTGCCAAGTCCTTCTTGGCAGGGCTGCTCTCAATCCATTCTCCTTCCAGCCTGTACCTGTGCTTGGGATCTCCCCAAGCTGCCTGCAGGACCAGCCTTGTGATCACATCACACAGCCTGTTGGGGTCAGCAAAAATGTTGAAGGTGAATATGTACATTATATACATATATCTATATGTACCCATTTGTATATATATGCACACACTCCGCATTTATGTGCACAGTAAACGGTGATCTCTTGCAGCATGATTATTGACTTCTAATACTGGTGGACTCTTAAAGGAAAAGATCCGTGTTAAACAAAAATTAAGTGAAGACTAATAACAATCCAGTACACTCAATATAAGCCACAGATGTACAAGTAGGGATAGAATTTCCCTACTTGTGCTTCAAGATGAGGTTATAATGAGACATTTCTAAAGATAAAAGTGTGTAACATATTACAATAGAACTGTCTGGTCTGTTCTTCCTAGCTTGCAGTCCTCCAAGTTTTTCAGTATCCTCAGCATACATTGATCATTACAGCCAGTAAAAGCTGTGTTGGTTTACTGCTTTGTAAGGAGTTCTCAGCTATTTGGCTTTTAGGTGAAAGTGTTTGAATTTTTTGGCTGAGGTTTTCATCAAAACAGTGACTAATCATAACAGAAAACCAAGAAGAAAAATGTTCATTACTAAATGCATGGAATTAGTCATTGTTGGGTAGTGTGTTGCAGTACTATTTTCACAATTAACAAAGAAAGTCAAGCTAAAACATATTTTTATAAAAGTCTGGCAATATATAGCAGTCAGACATGTATGAGGCTTCTTTTATGTAGACACAAGTGTAAGTGCAGTTGCAGTTCTGAATGTCAAATATATATAAATGTCAGCAAAGACATCTTTGCATGTGTTATCAGCAAAATCAAAACTATCTGTTTAAGTTCTCAAGTAAACATTTTCTGACTTGCCACACATGCTTTGAAAACCTTAGTTCTTCCTATACTAAATATTAATAAAAATATTCACACTTGCAGGGTGCAGTGCACTTACAGGGTGCAGTGCAGTTAGATACCGGTTTTTCTTTCTCAGGTACAGTTTACAGTGGTTCAGCATCGCCATATAGGCTTTTTGTATGATAGCCAGAAGTATTTCCAAGACACGCTACTAAGTCTAAATGTTTAACAGTTAATATCCCTTGTTTGTTCCTGTCTCAGCACACACATACTAGAGACAAGAAACTAAATTACTCCAACTACTTGGCATTCCAGAATTCACATTTGAAATTACAATGTGACAGAGCATGCACTGTCTTGACACTGAAGGGGATTTAGTCTTTTCATCCCAATCTTCCCCGATGCTTAAAATGAGTTCAAGCTGCTTTTCCCTAGGGCAGTTTTAACATGATCATTTTTAGACACTCTGCTCTTCCTGTCACACCCACAGCCTAGGCCTTTCATTCTAACAAAGCCCTATGCATTCATTTGCATGTAGGAGAGTATTAAATTACTCTACAATTCAAATATTTCAGAATAGGAGATAAGAGATAAAAGTCATATTAAATATAGAAGGCAATTGTAACACATTGTACAATAGAGTATTGTAACTCTATTGTACTATAGAGTACGTGTTTTCATCACTCTTTTTGTTATCCCAGTCAAAATGGAAAATTTCTTCTTATTTGTTATCTTCTCATTTAGTCAATCATAGCACACTTTTTCGATTTTTTTAAATTTAAAAATCAAATTTGAATCTCTTCCTGAAGATGTGGCTTTAATCAAACAGTACAGTTCAGCATAATACCATCTTCTCAATAGAGCTTTAGATGAACACTTTTTGTAAGGTTTCAGGCATGCCTATCAGCTGATATCAACAGATCAGCTTGAGTTAGGTAGATTTGTACCTGCTGTTCTCTGGTATTTTGCATGCATTACATGGATAAATAATATAACTTAGAGACAAAAGGCATAATGTTGATCCCAACTCACTAAAAGTAATATGAAATTTAGTAATTCACACTATTAACATAATTGGTTGATTCTCCGCAATTGGATATCCTAAACCAAAACCATCTGATTTTCTGGAAGTCGTGTTGCAGCCATCCTAAATTATTGGGCTCTGTAAAAGAAAAGATGACTATATTAAAATTTCACCTTGGAAATCAGAATATCTCTTTAAATGTTAAAAAAATTCTTCAAAACAGCCCATGAAAACTCATTCAAAAAACTTTTTGTTGTAGGTTTGCAACTATTTTTGGAAAAGGAAATTATTGATATTTGCACTAACCATTTTGTATAATTTGTGCTAATAAAAAAGAGGGGTGATAAATAGGGGAAATAACTAGGATCTCTGTAATGGATTCATTCCAAAATACAAATCAGTGAAATCCTAAAGTACCAATTCCACTAATTTGTCCAGTTGCTCCACAGGCAGTCTTCAGTTTGCAAAAGGTCATCATGAAGTAGACCTCTGTATCTTGCAACTTAAAATTAGTAGTAGGACAAGATAAAATGCATAAATTGTTTCATGTCACAACATATTTGGAACAACTGTAATAAATATAAACTGTTTGAATATTTGTAAGCTCACATATGTTGACCTCAATGGGGCTGGATCAATAGCAGTAAAGCAGAGGTCCATTCCCCATTGAGGCCAATGTTCCATTTCCTGCTAAACCTGCTACTTCTAATCACTCTCCTTTGTTTGCCCTTATTGGAGCTACCTTAATGAAACAGTATAGAGAAAATAATAGATGTTACAAAAAAATTTAAGAAACATCCCTGTGTCCTCTCAGGAGCAAATATGCTTTATCCATAGATATTTTACAAATTTTTGAAATAATAAATGGCTTTATTCAATCTCAGCAGCCAATCCTAATTACAGGTAAGTAAGAACTCGTAGACATGACAGATTTTGTCTTGTGCAACTTTAATAAGCCCCCTCTCTTTAATATGCAACATCAGTTCAGATTTGACACTTGCCACTGACCTTTCTCACTCTGACTGAAGGA
This sequence comes from Chaetops frenatus, assembly GCA_013400775.1. Classification (NCBI taxonomy): domain Eukaryota; kingdom Metazoa; phylum Chordata; class Aves; order Passeriformes; family Picathartidae; genus Chaetops; species Chaetops frenatus. The sequence continues at coordinate 216,812 of VZTR01024231.1, forward strand.
TAGGATTTGTTGTGCTAGCAAGTAGTGGGGAAAGATTGGCCTCTGATATAATTATGTCAGCCACTAGAAAAGGGTTTTGGAAAAGAAAGTATTGTTTTTGTAAATCATGGCACAAACAGATATGATATTTTCTTCAAGAAACAATGCAAAATTGTAAGTACTTTTTCAATTTCACGTATGGAAAACTCAGTGGAATATAAAATGCTTTATGAAACGCTATGAAAGATCCATGCTCATTCATGTCAGTTGTCCAATTGAGTGAGCTGTAATGCTCTCCTGTCTATTGCAGGTTTTTTTTGTCTAAGTCTGCCTCATGTCCCTGCTAATCTTTAGGACTGAAGAGGTTTCAAGTAGGACATTCTAGATATTCCTCCCGGATCTCTGTAACCACCCATGTCTCTTTATCTGATAACCACCTGTCTTGGTTGCAGAGAGTGGGCAGGGTTTAGGGCCGTTTTGGCATGGCCAGGCCGCTATTCTGTACCACTGACATCATTGCCAGGGCTGTGGTTTCAGGAGAAGGAAAAGGAATGTGCCCCCAGAAGAGCAGCATTTTGTCTCAGTCTCTCCATCTTGGAGGTCACTGGGATCAGCCCTGTGGATCCCATCCTCTGTCACTGCTTATCCCCTTCCCACTCCTGCAAGGCATGGCTTGGAGATGTGGTTCTGACAAAGTGGTGAACACGGCTCCAAGATGTGGTGCTGCAAGGTGGTACTGGTGAGGGAATCTGGAGAGAAACAGAGCAGTGGAGACAAACCTGAGCCCAGCTAAGTCTGACCCAAGCCAAAAGGAAAAAAACTTGTGGTGAAGTGCAGGTGATCCAGTGTTTTGGGGATTTTTCTGTCATTGTTTTTTGTTGTTTCAGGCTTCAGGACAGGAGAACTGGGTGCAGGGAAAGTCTGCAATCTTGTCTTTGTCTGGGGAAAGAGGGTGAACTTATGAAACCATGTGGAAAGAGCTGCCATGTTGGCTTTGGCCCAGGGGCCATGTAGAACTAAGCTGAGCTGGTGAACACCTTACCTTGTATGTGTAAAGCACCTTCTCTTTTTTATATATATTTATTATTTATATTGCTGCTGCTACCATGTGTTTCTTATTCCATTGCTGTTTGCTTTCAGTAAATTGTTATCCCAACTCATACTTTCAGCCTTCGTCCATCTCCTGCTGGAAGAGGTATGGAGAAAGGGAGTGGCTTATTTGGAGTTTAATTTCTGGATGGTGTTAAACCACCACACTATCTTTGCCCTGGAAAGCAAAGGGTTGAGGTTACACCCCCAGTTCTTCTCACTGCAGTAGATGTTATTGTGGCTGCAGGAGATGCAGGGTTCAATGCTTAGATTGTCTGTGGCTTTGGTGTGCTGCCAGTCAAAAAAGCAATAATGGAAGCCCCAACAGGAAAACAGCAATTCTCCATAGTTTATTGCCCAGTCAAATCTGAAGATAATTTCCTGGCTTCGACTGTTGGTATTTTCCTGGCACCAGAACTTTCTCCCTGACAGACTTTCCACAAATAATGTAGATAAACAAGCTACCACCAAAAAAGGGTCCAATAATATTTCATAATGGGAAATGTTTTTAGGTTATCCAAAAGAGAAGATCACTAGGCATATGCTAAAATGGGTTCTAAGCATTCATTCTGTAATACTAGGCTGTCTTGGAACTGGAAAACTAAACAATTTTAACTTCTTTCTCTTCCCTTTAGGATAGTTATTATTAGCTATTATTTGCACCAAGATTTTGTGATATTATATATGCAAGTTATAAAATCACATGTGAGAGCAATGAGAAGTCTTTCTGTTATTTCTCAAAACATTTGAAAATAAGTTACCTTAAATATGCAGGAATGAACTAACATCTTATAATTTTTGGGTGCATTATCCACTATGTCTACTAGATTTTTTAAATGGTTATATATTTTTTATTTTGTTATTTGTTTTAGCTGTTAGAAGCCCAATACCTGGTAGCTGCAAAAGGTACATGCTGCCTGTAAATTTTGATAATATCTGGACAAGACAGAAGTTGTGCATCCTAAATGTCCCAGTTAATAAAAGCACGTGGCACAAAACCACCAATCAGGGATCTGACCATGCATTTTTCTTGTGCACATAGATCATTCAGACTGGAAAAATGGGGGACTTGGCATTCCAGAAAGAAAAGCTGTTGACGGAAACAAAGGATTCCCAAAAAGAAGGGTCCAGGAAAAAAAATAAAAAGTGATAAAGTGCAAGCAGCAGGCCAACACAAACTGGCAAAACTTTATTTCTAACCATCCCAGACCAGCAATGATCCAGTGATACCAGCTAGGATGGAAACCAGTGACCAAAGCAAATCAGTGAGTAGATGCTTGAGATAGCCAAGTAGGGTAAAAGTTAATTTTTTTTCTTCTCAAGTGAACCATAGTACTCAGATCCAATCTGAATTCTTGTTTACATTATTTGTGTAACACTGTTTTCAAGGATTAGTCCAGCTTCATAATAAAACTTTAGAACAATATTATGAAAGGCCAAGGAACAGAAAGAAAACTGAATTTTATTTTTAAGTACCTACTTTTACAATCAAAGGCTTGATATGGGCTTTGAGATCACTGACACACACTGTTTGGCTTGGCAAAACTTCAGGTATAAAAGACTTAAAGTGGATATAGGGTCAATATCACTAGAATGTCTTAAGTGATATCTCTCTCAAACTCTAAAGGAATAGTAAAAGAGAATGATAAAATAGCTGTGAATTTTACAAACAGAACCACATAATAATCCTCCCTCAAGCTACTAGATCTACTAGGATTCAGGGTTTTTAGTTTCATAGGTTGAATCTCTTTTTGAGATTTGTGGAGGACAGTGTGCAAAGTCTGAAGGTTAACATATATTCAGGACAGATATGTTTTTAAAATGGCTTTAGGTTGATCCACCAATGGTCAACCTCAGTTCTTTCTGAAGTTGCCTGAATAGTAGCTTACAGTGGCCTGAAAAGCTCTTCCTGTGAGTATGAATCACAGATGATCTGATACAGTTTTATTGAGGTTAGACAGGGATGCTGTGGTAGCTTATGGCAGTGTATGAAAATTTGTTGCCTAAGACTCTTACAATAAACTGCAGCTCACTTTGCAGTCAATGCACACAAATAGATAAATGAGATGAAGCGTCTTCTAGAGGTGCTTAACTCTCCACTAAGGAATGTAGCATTTATTAGCTTTAAGTCAATTTGTTGGCTTTAAGAGACATAGTTTATGTCTAAATGAATAGCAGAATGTTAAAACACAATCTACTTTTACAAAAACTATTTTCTATATTATCTAATTTGTATTTTGACAGCAGAATCTTTAGGTCCCATCAGTATATCTGGGTTTTTTTGTGCAATCCATGAGTAAGGACTTCATTAGTGGAACCAAGTAATCCAATATGATGATTGGAAAGCTAAACAATATTAACATTTGTAGGTTATACTTTAAATCTTGTCCCCTTCTGAGGTGCACTTATAAGCCTGAAATAAACAGAAATGCTCATTTCACAGATATGCCTGTGGTGCTTGGCACCTGAAATTGATCACAGGTATCAAACCTTCTGAAAAGACAATTGGAAGACATGATAGTGATGCCCTTTTTTTCAGTAGTGGAGTGGCTAACACACTAAACTAGTCTGTCTTTATTTGAAGAACATACATCTTGACCTTGCATAGTCATTGGACTATAAACTCTTATAAAGAAAAGTTTTGTTTAAAAATTCCTAAATAATCAGGTATCATTAGTATTCCCTGGGCCAGAGGAAAATTGGGCTCTACTCTGGCAGTTTAGGGCATTGACTTGAAAGAAGAGACCTGAGTTGCAATCCCTCCTGTAATGATGGTCTCTGTATCAGGGGTTAAGCATTTGCCCATGTGAGAGGTGGAAGTGCACTGTCTTCTCTAGAAAATGCCCTAATCATGAGGCTACAAGCCACGTGCCTGGTCTTTTGTTTGCTAGACATGTAACAGCTGCAAACAGTGAGAGAGATCCAGAGAAGGGATTCTGAGGGAACCTTGCTGTAGAAGACAATAAAGAGACCATGATAGCAAGAGTTTGCAAGTCCAGACTAGTGTTTGGTTGACTTTCCTAAAAATCAGTAAATACACGGAAAAGGTGGTGGACCCTACGTTCCACATCGTAGAGGCTACATAGCTGTAACTGCTGCCACCACCACACACATTCCACAGAAAGGAATGTTTTCCAAGGTTTTAGAGAGCCTTCCCTGTGGCATGGGAACCAGTTGCTGAAGACTGTAAGGAGAGAAAGGGTAAGATGCAGCCTTGTCAATGTCTCACTCAGTCCTTATGGATGCCATTCTCAGCTGCTCTATCCTTCACACATTGCAGAGCAAGCCTGCACACCTCCTGACAGGCTCCTGCCCCTAAGCAGCAACAGGGCTGAGAAGTTCCAGGCACTTTCCTGAAATTGTGACAGTACCAAAAGATACCAGAAGCCAACGGATTACTTTCTAAAACTGTCTTGAACTGACTGCTAATTAGTGTTTTGTCTGATAGCCCTTTCGTAGCTGGATGCAGCTGGATGGAAATAAACCACAAAGGGAGCACATTTTTGTTTATCATTAAGTTTTTACTTAGTTTTGTAAAGACATGTGAGACCCTGCAGTAATCTTCTTAATTTGTCATACATTGTAAATTCATTTAATAAGCTTATTCATTCCAAGAATCTTTTTTTGTTACTTCTTAAAAGTCTAACCAAATTAATACATTTTAATATGAGTTGTATCATGTTATATTGCTCAAACTAATCTGGTGAGCTTCTCTTAATTATAATATTTGATATCACTGAAGTTTATTATTAAATTTTCCCTGAGGGCATTTTCCATGTGGTAGAAAGGCAGGGCTCTGAGACAACTTGTTTAGATTCTCAAAATCAGGCCAGCCCTCCTGTCACATTTATGTGAAAAATAATTACTTCAGTTTACAAAATAAACTATCAGAAATACAAACTTCTCTCACTCTTGCTTTAATGCCTGCATGCGTATTAAATCAAAATCAAGGTATTCACCTAGTGAATGATAGTTTCCAGACCAGGGACACTAAGGTGTATGGGTCAGATTGAAGTATAGATATGAAACACCCTAAAAGTTTTAAAACCCATAAAACTCTGTATTTTAGGTATAAATATAAGTTGTTTTAAAGGTTCATCCTCTTTAGCCAGCAGTAGGGTTACCTTTTTTATGAGGCAGCCTGTGCATCCTTTACTTCTCTCCTAGTCCTCACAGGCTTAAAGCTTATTTTGTTCTTAACAGATGTTTGAGACATCTTTGTCAGCAATTGTCAGAATCAGTGTTTTGGCAATATCCCTTGCAGTTTAGCCACTGTCTTGGTTTTGAGTTCAGGTGCTTGAAAATACCTCACTACCTAAAGATTAAATAAAACAATAAGTTCATCTCCTTAATCATGTTTTAGTGAGTGAAGTATGGTTGTCTCCTAGGCTTTCATTCACCTCCACCGAGGTACTATTCTTCAGAAACAGCTTGCTTTTGCCTTGACAAGGATCTTAGGACATGTTAATGCTAGCTCTCTGACAGGAGCTAACAAAAAGTCTTCCGACTGAAGCAGTTCCATTCCGCAGGGTAGGCTCTTATCATCCTGAGTGTGTGATCAGCCATGACTCCAGAATTTCAATGAGGAAATTGACTGTCACAGAGCTGTGTGAGGGGCTAACCCTGGCCGTGGAGGTTGGAAATCTTCAGTTCAAAGGACCTGTGCTTGTGCAGAAATGAGTCATTCTTCTCAACTGAACAGCAGCACTGGCTGTACCGCCAGCTGTCAGTAGCTGCAGTGGCAGGTTTGCAATAACCTAATGTTTTCTACATAGATACCTGCATTAGGAGTATTCTTGGGATTCCGGTTCACTTTTGGAAACTGGGGGCTCTGAAATCATGCCGAGGTCATTGATAGGTCATATGTACTTCATTTCTCCCTCTTGAATAGAAGAATGTCTGCCAAGTATTGGGCATAGCTCTCACTGCTACCACAAGCATTGGCAGATGGAAAGGTCTTACAGAACCATTTGAATACAAATGCAGTAAATAGCATATGAATAGTTTTGGCCTGCAGCACCCAGTGGAAGAATGAAGAAAAATTTAGGACAGACCCAAGGCAGTCATTGCTAGGCTTCAAAGCCACTGTCAGTAATGACTGTAAGCATACAAGGAACACATGAGGGCCCCTGGACATGCTTATATCTTGGTAACCTACACACTGCTCCTAGGAGACCCATTGAAAAAAAAGTAGGGAAACAGAACCCAAGGCAGAGCCTAACCAGGGAAACAATACAGGTATTTTTTGTTAGTTTTTTTAAACACAGACCAGACCTGAATGCCCATAGAATACCAGTGAAGAACGGACTGCTTTAGTTTCTGTGGAGTGTAATTTTATGGCGTAGACCACTGGTCTCTTTCCATTTTAGGCACCTTTTTACCTACAAAACTGTGTTTATCTGTTTTGACTAATAAGGTACCAGATAGTTCCTTTTTACTTTTTAATTGGATTGTTTTTATCTGATGCTGCAATAAATAATTTTGGCATAAATACAGTTATTGAATTCCTTTTTAGCAGGGCATTGACTTCATATAGTAATTCACTAAACTAACAGTATCTGAGGAAGGGAAAAAGAATAGCATAGTCAGACTAGCTGCTTCTTAAATTAAAACAATTTCTTCTTAAGTGTAAAGGAAAGCATAGACTATAGGGAAAAACTGTCAAAGTCAAAGTGGAGCCACAAAAACAAGATGATACCTGTTGTTTTCTGGGCCATTACTTATTTTCCCTTTTCCCAGTATGTATACAGAAATTTTGAGTAAAGTCTATTTTCTACTCCTCCCACCCTGGAGTAATTTATTCCTTCTATCAGAGATGAATTTCTAGTCCCTGAGCAGCCTTGAGCAGGTAGAAGCACACAGTAGAACACAGGTACTGATGAAGAATTCATATGGAGCCACAGTGAATAACTCACAGGAATTCCAGCTCTTGTCCTCTCACCCCAGTCTGAAGCTCTCTTCCTTCATTTTTATAGAGGCTTTTTAAAAACAAACCTGATAACAGTACATGTCTAATCTATCATCTACCAAATTACTGATGTAAAAAAATAAGACTTTGCCCAGTGTGAAGTGATCAAACTGAATTCCTGCAAATACTGAAGAGATCCTGTAGGAGAGCTGAAAAATTGCAAAGAACTTTGGTGAATAGATGAAGTCAGTGTTGGGTAATTGATAGTTCCAATTGCTACTTATCCTTCCCCTTTGTGTCAAACCAGAATAAATTTCTTGTGAAAGGTCAGAAGGCAACCAGATAAAATCAATTCAAAGGAACAGGGAACCAGATGAGGTTAAGAGGATTTGAAAAAAAAATCCACTATTTCCAAGTGAGAAATTTCTTCTAAGGTGCCTAAGAAAGTTAAGAACAATTTGATCATTGCAACACAGTCTCTTGGGTAGGGAGGAAGTGGGTGTCTCTTTTTAAGCATGCTCTTAGTAAGCATAAGCTGGGGGGAAAATCCCCAACATGTAAACAATTGGAACCTTCTTCATTAAGTAAATAAAATCTGATTTCTAAAATTACAATGTGGCTTCCAATCAGAACATAGCCTACAGTCCTAAATAAGGAATGCAGATAACTTTTCCTGTTTCTATCAAAGGATTTTTTCTCTGTCTAATCAGATGCAGCCATCAGATTCATATGTCCAAAGTCATGCACCTTGGGAGAATGAAAGGTGAGTAAGTCGATGCAGAAATTCTATTGCTGGTATCTGGTCTTTCTTTAAGTTGCCTATTTCAACCTTGGGAAGTATTCCTTATAGTAAATAGACTCTATTTAAACCAGGACAAACTCTCTGCTTAAACCAGGAAATTTGTAAACCCAGAAATAAGGGCAGCTGGCAAAATTTACAGATTTTTTTTCCCAATGCCCTATTTTATGGGAATGTGTGCAGCTTTTCTGCTAAATTACGGGTTGCTTTCAGGCATCAGAGACTAGGTTTTTTATGGTAACATATCCAAATCTGTGTTCAGCAGTAATACATAACCTCAGTATAGAAGAATATGGATTATTTTTTTCCATCGATGCTTTAGTGACTTGAGAAAACCATATTATCAACTAAGAGAGATTAAGTTCTCTGTGTCTTACAGAGAACAGTTGACTAGTTTAGTAAGACATCTACCCTCTCTTGAAGAGAAAGAGCCAGTACATGATTTAGCACAGCTTTAAGCTTATTCTTATGTACCTACCTAATTTCTTAGTTTGTTAAGAAACCTCATTTTGTCCCTTCCTTACACCTATCTTCCAATATTTTTCTTGCATTTAAATTGCTGTTCATGGTAGAAAAAAGGCATAAGCAGAAATGAGCTTAAAAGAAGATGTTAAGTTATTTTGCCATTGTGCATTTAATATTCAGAAGTCTCTCTCAGCTACACACATGATTCTTACAGGTTTCTCAGGTTATAGATTAATACAAGAGGATAAAAAAGCCGTTTGGTTAGCAGAAGACAGGCAGCAGTGTAGAGACTAAACATAAGAAATCCAGTTTAATTTATATATATATATATATAAAGGAAAAAAAAAGCAAAGTGGGACTTTTTAACTCTGAAAAGATTTAGAAGACTGTTGACTCTAGCTGAATGCCAGCTGCCCACCAAAGTCACTCTATCACTCCTATCCTCAGCTGGACAGGAGAGAGGAAATATAACAAAGTTCATAAGTTGGCATAATGGCAGGGACAGATCACTCACCAGTTATGTCACTGCCAAACCAGATCTGGCTTATGGAAATGAGTCAAATTTATTACCAACTGAAATCAGAACGGGGTAATTGAGAAGTAAAATAAAACTTAGAAACACCTTCCCTCCACCCCTCCCTCCTTCCTGGGCTTAACTTTATTCCTCATTCTCTATTTCCTGCCCCTGAGCAGTGGCAGGGAGACAGGGAATGGGAGATTCTGGTTATTTCATGATACTGTTCCTGCCACTACTTCCTTCTTAGGCAGAGGAATCCTTCCCCTGGGAGACAGTTGTCCACGTGAGGACACGAGTCCTTCCCGTGAGCTACAGTTGGTCACAAACTGCTCCGGTGCAGGTCCCCAGGAAGCCACAACTCCTGCCAGCACACCTGCTCCAGGGTGGGCTCCTCTCTCCATGGGGCCACAGGTCCCACCAGGAGCCTGTTCCAGAGTGGGCTTCCCACAAGGTCACAGCCTTCTTTCAGGCATTCACCCACGCCAGCGGGAGTTCCTCCATGGGCTGCAGGTGGGTTTTTGTTCCACCTTGGTCCTCCATGGGCTGCAGGGGCACAGCTGCCTCACCATGGTCTGTGCCATGGGCTGCAGGGGAATCTCTGCTCTGGCACCTGGAGCACTTCCTACACTTCCTTCTCTGACCCTTCTGTCTGCAGAGGTTTTCCTCTCACACTTTCTCACCCTGTTCTTCTCTGGCCACAATTACATCTGCAAAAATAACGTGGGGTTTTTCCCCCTTCTTAGCTATGCTATCCCAGAGGTGCCACCACTGTCGCCGATGGGCTCAGCCTTGACCAGCAGTGGATCTGTCTTGCAGCTGGCTGGAATTGGCTTTGTTGTATATGGGAGAGGCTTCTGGCAGCTTCTCAGAGAATCCCCTGTAGCCCCGTTGCTACCAAAACCTGACCACACTAACTAAATACAAAGGCACATGGAATTATATTTAAAAGCCACTAGTCAAGATGACTAACAGCATGACCAGGTCATCTGATATATAAATTGAAATTTACGTAGTGGAAAAGGAAAAAGGATGAATGAAATGTAAATTCGTCTGAATTACTTGGAATATAAATAATGAAATTATCAACCTTACATAGTCTGATGCCTCAACATTTCTTTTTTTGAAAAATATGTTCCAAAAAACAAGCACCTAACTAAGTCTACCTGGAGAATAAAACCCAGTCTATCTCATTTTTTATGGTAGAGAAATGCTCAGCCCCCCTAAATTCTAAGACCAGCAGAAAATTAGACCTTCATCCAGAGCCAGTGGAATGCAGAGCTGGTAGACAGCATGACAGCAATTCCAGCAGATTGGATTACATCTTCTGCAGTGGCCTTGTGCCTGAGTCAAAGCCCATTGTCAATGACAATACTCATATTAAAACTAGTGGTGGCTCAGGTCAGGATGCCAGGGAAAAAAAAAAAGGAAAACATCTCTTATAATTTTAAAAACTTGCATTGATGACAGTTTTGTTTTTTAGAGGGCTTCATCAGAGAACTTTTGAAAACATTAAAGGACTCAATTAACTTTATAAATATTGCAGTCACTTTGTGCTTGCAGTTTTTCATTATGTGGGCAGTTGTTTTGGTGAAACGATTCCAAAGGTCTCCAATAAATGTCCATTCTGCATTTAAAATGTTTATGTTTTGTTGCATTGTCATGAGCAAGTTATGTTTAAAACAATGTATCTGAGGATAAAAAAGAAAATTGAAAAGACAGCAGAGCAGAGAAAACTTTTGCATAATTCATTTAAAAATTACTTTTTAATAAATCTCTTCAAATTGTTCAGACTATGTATTTTAAAATGAAATAATAATGTAATTATATTTGAGGTACTCTTAGGTAGCTGACATTTACGTAGTAAAAGTATTATTACATGAATAATACTTTTCACAAGTTTTTCACAACAAGTTTTAATTTTAACAGCTTCTGATTTCCCATCTGTGTATGGTATACTGAATTTATAGAAATGCATAGTAATTATTACTCTTTTTTTTTTTTGGTTAATCTGTAAGTTTGACTCACCCTTGAGATGTCAACGTTTAAAATAATAGAACAAAATCCTATAAAATGAAGATCAGAAGGCTATGTTGATGTTCAATCACTAAATAAAATTAATATGATACTGACTGAACTGGGACAGAGCTTAAACATAGGTAATAGTGGTATAATCTATCCTTAAATTTCATAAGCTCTGAAAGAAATTATCTAATCATGGAGTTAGATCCTAGAGCTTTGCAATGACTTATTTGAGAAATTAAATAATTGCAAGATGAGACTGCACTTAATACTCTATTTGGAAAAAGAATGAATCATCATCCATTTGTTCCATGGGTGAACTGAGCTTTGCAATAGTTGAGATTAATTCAGCCCAGCTCCTGAAATAAAGCAAATCCATTTGCTCTGGCAAAAACAGCAAATAAACTCCATCACTATGAGCAGATTTGACAACATTTCCTGAGCTTTTAACATTTTCATTCTTATTACTTTATTTTCTCTTACTGGAGCTGGTCAGGCAGTGGAAATACTTCTCCCCCCCACAAACTTGCTAAGTGTTTGCCTGCTTTTTAAATTTCATATCTTTTGATTTTCCATACTGTCCACATTTATTATACACATCTCTAAGACATCTATGAGGAGTACAGCCAAATTCTTGCAAATTCTCTAAAAAAAGTAACTGCTGGGAGCATTAAAGGCTTTTGGTAACATTAAGAAGCCAGGAGAAAGGGTAAGTTTTGAAAGTTTTAAAACTCCTCATGATCTGAAGGTTTTCAAATTTGGGTTCATATTGGTTTTTCTGTCTTATGGATGCAAACCCTCATTGTGGACTTGGGATATTCTAGAACGCAAAATGCTCTTACCTAAATGAAAAATTGTTAATTTGAAAGCCTTTTCATGGAGAACTTTGCGAAAAAAAAAGACTTAAAAAGCTGTTACTGTTCTTTATTCTTCTGAACTCAAAATATGTCTCCTATGTTGCATTAAAATATTACATTCAGATATGCTCAGTTTGGATCTAATAAATTGTTAAATAATTTATAACATTGTGCCACGATTTATGGCTAATAAAATTCTAACATGATTTTCAAATTATTCTTTTGCTTTTTTATCATTCAGTGATTTTTCAACAAAATGTTTGTGCTATGATCTGGTAAGACCGAAACATATGTGAAGTATTGATTCTATGACTTCTTGAAACCACTACACTTCTTTAAAAACAGACATGAGTTATGAGTGGAATGAATATGACTTCACTTCATCTGCTGAACTAAATAAAATATACATTGTTGAAAGAAATATTTGTTGTTGTTGCTGTTGTTGTTGTTGTTGGTTTGGTTTGGTTTGGTTTGGTTTGGTTTGGTTTGGTTTTTTTTATTCAGGTGACAACACCTGCATTTAATCCTAAATTAGATGCATAGGGGATTCTTCAGGTTCACACTGAAATGTTCTGCCTAAAATAGTTCTGTATGAAAAAAGTGGAGATATTTAGGTTCTTTTAATATCCCAAAGCTTCTCTCTTCAATGGTCATGGAGGATAACAGCTTCTAATCCTATATTTAGCATGCAGTATTTTTCCTAAACGGTATGTTTGCTAGTACTATACACTTGAAATGCATTTTTAATATACAATTATATAACTTTATGCTTAAAAGTGTATGAATTGATAAAGATGCTGTATGGTGTCACACCTTTCCCCATGTCACATTTCATTTTGAACAAAATTGCCATAATGCTTGACTAAGGTTTGGAGAGTTAGTTGAGCTCTTTCTGACATTTTAATATCGTTAAGTATCTTGAAACTTCTTTAGTGGAGAATTTTCTTCTTTGTTCAGTTTTTTGATGTTCTGGATGTCCTCTAGTTTTATATATTTAATTTTAGGATTCCCAGATGAATACTATCTGTAAGTGATTTGTCTGAAATTTTCCAGTTATACTTCTACACTTCTGATGAGTAAGTCGGAACAGGCTAAATTCTCTAGAGTTATACACTGTGAATGTATAAATAATGTTATATTAAATAATTTATTTAATTTGCATCATTTCAGGTTTTTCAAGATTCCAACAGACCAATGGGTTAATAGCATATAATTTTATCTCATTGTCTGGATTTGGGCTTTGTGTACCTGATCAACAAAGTAATTGAAATCAGACAGTTGTCTCCATTGTATCCTTCTTGAGGAAGCAAAGTTAATTAAATCAACTTGCTAATTAATCAATTACAGATAAAAATTCTCTGAACAGAACTTAAACGAAAACTGAATAAAAATCTATGAATGCACTGGAAAACAAAAACCAGCAAACCCTGCAAAAAAACCACCAACCCCAAAACCAACCAACCAACCATCCAACCAAAGAAACAGCACCAAATCTCCAAAACAAAGCAGAACAAATCCACAGAAAAGCAGAACTAGCTTTTCTTGTATCCATACCTATAAGCTTTCCTTTTCTTGCATCCATACCTACAAGCTTTCCTTTCTTTGCTTTCTAATTTTCATGAAAATTCACTTGCTAAATGGAATAGTAAAAGTAGCTTGTTATATTCATTATACATTTTCTTATATGTAATATAATCTCCTTATTGCTGGCTTATATCCTTCACATCCTCTAAACAATTTTATTCTCATTTGGATATAGTATTTTCTTTGTGCATCTGTACATTTACTTACATCTTGGATAAACTATATGCATCCATATCTCATCTTTTTTTTTTTTTTTTTTTTTTTTTTTTTTTTTTTTTTTTTTTTCCCTCAAATAAATTCTGTCATTTTATTTTGAGCATGTTCTCTCTTTCTGCTTCTATATGCCTGAAGTAGAATACATTTTGTCATGCAAATCACATGCACTTTTTGGAAGACTTATTTTTCTGTTCCCTCATCTGTTATATAATGAGAAACTTCTCAGGACTCTATTGTCATACACTACTGAAATCTGTTTGAATTCATTTATATTAATGTTGTTACATACAAGATAGATGCTTATGTCTAATCCAGTTACTGACTTTATATCCAGTGGAGAGAAATCAGATTTTGCATAGGATGACTCATCTCAACCAAAGATAGGTACTTGCAGGTCAGATGAATAAACTGCTGCAAGAGCCTGTTTCATCCTCCTGACTGTAAATGGTGTCTGTGGTGACTGGAATAGACTCAGAAATGTGATTTTTACATGCCTTAGATAGCCTCCGTGAGACTACCATCTTCTCAAATTTGCTGTGCTGAATAATTGGTGCATAACTATGAACTGAAGGATTAGCTCAAAGAAGAGTCCTTAGAGTCCGGAAACTGTAACTCAACTATTCTAAACCACGTATCACCTTCTTTGTACCTCAGTTTGTCCATTAGTAGTTCTTCTTCTTGTTATCCTTCAAGGGAGACATTTTTATTAAAGGGAGACTTGCATACTGGGAAAAGGTGGTGGAAACAACAAGCAGAAAGGGAAAAAGTAAAAGAAAGGTACAAAAGGAATTATTTTTTCATCATGTGAAAAGGAAATCAGAAAGTCACGTAAACAGAGGTTTTATATAAAAAGGAACAGCTCTAAATCTTGGACATGATGTTGAAAGATAAATTCAGGCTTACTGACTGCAGTAAGGTTAGAGAGAACAGGTAAATGGAGACTGTGCTATGATCATGGAGAAGATTTTTGTGGAAGTGCTTCAGCTACCCTCAATGGATAAGCTGTAATATAAGGGTCAGAATGAACAGCAGAGGTAGAACTTCAAACATAACCAAGCAAAATATAAGGTCTGGTGTTTACCTTCATGTGGAGAGGAGAAAATCATAGTTATGTTATAGAGTCACAATTTCTCTGTCAGTTTTGTTAGTATCACAAGAAAGAAAGAAGATAAGGGACACTCTATACTGCATTTTATTCTTTGCTGTTTGCTTTTATTTAAGCATTTTTTCTGTGTTCAGCTGCTATTTTATACTTTATTATATTGCTAAAAATCATCCCAAATTAATGATGAAGGAGACCTTTCAGGGAAGTTATTTTACCTTCAATGGCATTTACCCTAAGTTACAGTTTCTGCTACTTCTTCTTTACAACATTACAAGAATGCTAATATGAAGTAGAGCTGTAACATATATAATTTTATTTGATGTGTTTTGATGAACTAAGAACCTGTAATGTGGGTGTCATAAACCCAGTTACAGCATAAAGCAGAATTTGTTTTACACCTGGAACTCACACTGAACTCTCCTGGGGTCATAGGTTCACTGAGTTTATGAAACTATTTAATGTCTTGAAAGGAAATAAGTAACTACTGAATTATTTTTTTTTAAACTGAAGCTGATTTATTTGATTTGTATAGATTAATAACTGATTTGTAAGAATTGTCTCCATTTAAGAAAATTAGCATTTATTCAGTTATATGAGTGGAGAGACCAAAATCCTGTTGACATCAGAGACTTTACCACAGAGATCAACCATCTGTGTTTTGGACCATATACAGCTGAGTCTTTTGCTGTGCCTGGGGTAGTCTGAAGATGATCTACAGTGACTTGTGCCCTTGCTGATGCACACTTCCCTTCTGGATCACATGGCAAGCTGTTGGCAGTGGGGGAGTCTTCAGTTCTGACCTCTACGAGGAGAGGGTGTGGCCACTTCATCTGGACCCACTGCTGGCCAAAGCCCCGTACATCATCTGAGTGTTGTTACGTGGAAACAAGCTTTGTGCTGACAGCCTGTGCGTGTTCAGGTGCCCCATAATCAAACCATGAAGCCACAAGGTACAAGAACTGGTATCTACAGGCCAGTGTGCAGAGATCAGAGGGAGCCTGGGTACAGACTGTGTTCAAAGAAGGAATTAAATAAACTACAGTAAAGGAGGTGGGGCCATTCCCTCTCTTTTGCACATGTACAGCTGCTTCTTTATTACTTATATTGTCAATTATAATTCTACTTTCAGAGAAGGAAGTGGTTACTTAGATTATAGAAGAAAGTCCCTACCTTTTTTTAATGCTCATTTGCAGTTTGTTCAGGAACCAGATAACCATTACCCATACCTAAAGCAAATGAACCAGTAAAGAAATTTGAAAGCAAATTGAATTTCTAAAACTGAAAACTCTTAACTATTCTGATTTTTTTGTTGTATGAGGTCCTACGTATACTCTCACACACATAGTTAACTCTTCATTTAAATTACTGTATCAATTTTATTGTGACATGTCAGAAAGGTAATTCATTGTAATTGTGCTCACACTGACCATTCATTCTACTGCATATTCTCAATTGATTTAACAGTTTTTGAATAAGCATTGCAAAATTTGGAGGTTTTCCTTCAATTATTTGCATTCACTGCCTTTTTACTTCAGTTCTACGTGATAATACAATGTATTTGGATGGCACTGGCAAAAATACATAATGATTGTTACCTGTTCTGTCTTCGAATAAACTTAAACCTGGTATGCTGTGATCCACTTCATTATCAGACTTAGCAATAAAATATAGTACAGATAAACTTCAATTTGGCTTGACACTTCAAACTAAAGAGCTGTTAAATGTGTCTTTGGTTTTTAGTAGCTATGAAAAAAATTGATCTCCAACTAGCAATGAAGTCATGTTTGATATCATTAGAGGTCTATATTTCCTGTCTGACAGATTTTAATGCTTTATTTTATTAATGAGGTATAAGGTAAAATTCAGAAAGGTATCTCAATGGCTTTGCAACCTAAGTATCACTCAAAGTCAATTTAACTTTATAAGTTTTGAAAAATGTACTTACAGGGAACTTGTTTCTGTCTAGTTTGCCATAAAAAGATGTGCAATGGAACCTGCTGTCTACTCCTTTGACAAGAAAAAAAGAGTTTAATGAATGTAGCACTTCCCACTGTTTAATAACGGTGTTTAAATCAAACCTTCCTGTGATGTAAGTAGGTTAAGTACAATTAAACAGACAAAAGTAACATTATTCTTGTAACACCCCAGATGGAAAACCCCCAAAATTCATTTTCCATATACATGACCATATGGTGTGTTTTGAAAGCTACCAGACCACGATTACTTTTGAGGGGATGGCTTAAATTCATCTTGAAGTTGCTTTAAGAGAATACACCTATCATTAGTCTTCTCTCTTTCTGAACTGAGGAGCACCAGGCTGAATTATTCTGAAAAACAAAGGTGCAGAAATACAATCTGATGACACAGGTGATCTCTCAAGCAAGACAGTCCTGAGCTGTGTTGCAAACACGGCCATTTCTTGCTACGCTGTTAAGGGGGAAAGGAGAACTGTTCGTGCAGTAAATTGAATCAGGGTAAATTATTAATAAAGGATCTTAGTTCTATGCTTTTCTTTGGTTTATTTGTTTGTTTTTTAAAGAAGGATTCATGCCTTCCCTTTACCCCCACACACAATTTGTAGTAGAAACTGATTGACTATTAAACCTTTCAATTCTGCTATCAGTCTTCTGTGCTTCTTCACTCTTTTGTAAGTTTGCTGAATAACTGTTCTCCTGCTCCTATACTTTCTCAGCAGGGAGATTGCTTCTCATGTATTTTATCCCCCACTTCTGAAAATACTATGGAATAATAAGGCATTGGTCACCGACATTCCCTACATGTCTTTGTAAACACATGCAGTCACGCAATTATCTGCATGCCGAGTGGAAATTGTGTAAATGTTGCCTGCATGTATCCTAGGATTCTGAAAACATCGCAGACCAAATTTTTATGTAATGTCTGTACAACATATTCAAAACCTTGTGGATGCCATCATAAAGATTTTGCCTTGATTGTTATCTTTCTCCATTCCTTCTTCTTCTGCCAATTCCCCCAACCAAAACAAAATAACAGACAAACAAAATCTAAACACCACCAAAAAAAATCTTGGAATGAACAATATTAGGCCATTTACAAATGTATTATTGCAACAACTGTCTATTTCATTAGAATAAATACCAAGTTAGTAGTACTAGTGGTACATACTAAGAAAGAATGTGACATAGGGGTTGAGCACAAAATGCTGTATGGTGCCACGTTCTTCAGGTCCCACAAATGGAGGTTTAATGAGTTAGGCATCTTTTGTTTATTTTCAAAATCAAAACACATTATTGTACGGTCTGTTGGGGGAAAATTCTGAATAAATATAACTTAAAGCAAATGTATACTTACAGCTAAATTCTAATTAAAATCAATTTTATTTACCCCAGCTGTAGACACTTTAATTGCATAATATCTCAAATTCTGCCAGGCGAGGCCGTGGGAGCTGCAGCACGGCATTCCTCGACAGAGATCGCGCCTTTCCCACAGGACCTCCAGGCCCCTGCTGGGCCCTCTCCAGCTGCGCGCAGCAGGCACGGGCAGACATTTTCGGCGCGGTCTGTGAGCAGCGGTGCCCGGTCGCGGATGCTCTGATCACATCCTCAGGGGAGAAGCTGTCTGGCAGCTCCGGCACGGCCACGCCGCCCATNCCGGCTGCCAGGTGATGAACGGCGTGCACGGGCAGGGCGGCCCACGCAGCGACACCGGCGGCACGGCCGCGCCGAGACACGCGTGGGCAAACAGGCACAGGGGCACAGGCCCGGTGCGCGCTCTCGGGCACACACACAGCCCCCGGAGTCACGGAAAGCACCGCGGCGCAGCCTCTCCGGCGCAGCCCGCTCACACACACATGCAACACACACACAGTTTTCGCGCAGGCACGGACACGCGCCCGCGCTCCCACAGGCACAGCCGCGCGCGGTCACGCGTGCACGCACAGGCACCCCGCAGGCTCGCTCTGCCGCTGAGACACGGGAACGGCACAGACAGACAGACAGACACACAGCTGCGCACAGACAGTGACGTGGACACACAGACAGACTATCCTGGTTCCTGCCTGGACAGAGTTAATTTTTGCCGTAGCCAGGAGGGGGCATGGCCAGGACCCAGGGGTTGTTCTGCTATCACCTGGGGTCACGGCCGGCGCTGTGGTTATGGGGGAAGGAGTTCCTTCTGGTCCAGCAAGCGCGGCGTGGGAGCAGGGGGGTAACCCCGATTCTGAGCGTTTTGCATGGGAATCACTTGTCTCTCTCGAACACGTTTGTTATTAATATCGTTGCTGTTACCATTTGATTGTTTCATTGCTGTTTCCAGTAAATTGTTCTTATCCCAACCCCTGATCTTTACCTTCAATTCCTCCAATTCGCCTCTCTAGCCTGCCACGGGGAAGGGGAAAAAGGGGGGGAGATAGCGAGTGGCAGCGTGGTGTTAGTGGGAACAGTAAATTACGGAACAGCGTCCCTAAACCAGGACACAGACACACACAGACACACACAGACACACACACACAGACACACACTGACACACACTGACACACACAGAGACACACACAGACACACACAGACACACACAGACACACACACTGACACACACTGACACACAC
>VZTR01024231.1:236690-304876 GCA_013400775.1 Chaetops frenatus
GGCTCGGGGGCTGTGGAGCCCGGAGGGACCCGTCCGACAGCAGCCCCCGGCGGCAGCAGCGACTGCCCCGCGCCGCCCGCGCCCGCTCGCCGTGCGCCGGCTCTGCCGCCGCTGGTGCTTCTCTGCGGGAAGCGCTCTCCTGGCTCCCGGGCTCACTCACACAAAGACAGATGCCGGCGTCTCATTACACTCGTTATATCCTGTTTTCCGCGCTGAAGTAATAAGGTTTATATGGTAATACTGTTATGCCGTTAATGCGGCGCTGTTTTAGTCGACTGCGCGATGTCAGACGTCGATTTGATATGGCTTATCAATTTCATGACAGTTTCATCCAGGACATGATGATTTCCTCTTGGTTTTCTGCGGAGATCAGAATACACTAGTTGTAACATTTTGTTACTCAGTGTAATTCGCCTTGCGTTCCTTGTTTTAGCTGGACTAGAGGTTTAGTTGGACCTCAGCTAGAGGTTCTTCAAAAAGTTTATCGTTTAGTGTCTCTTTTAATACTGCTCAGTATAGTGGTTGAGTGAAGACCTCGTGGTACGAAGTTTCAACTTTTGCCAAAGTATAATCCATTAAGTTCCTCTTATATATGTTTTTCTTCTTAGATTTATAATAGTCTTTTTAAAAAACCCTGTTAAAGTTGGAACCTAATGTTGAAGAAAAATAGTAAAGAATGATGCATAAATCAAGACAACCTATCAAGCTCTTAAATGAGACTAAAGCAAAGAAATGTATGGTCAGGCCCTTGAGAGTCACACATTCAAATAAACTCACATTCAGAGTGGCAAACAATTTCCCAAGTTCTGTTTACGACTTAAGGAAAATCATAACTAATTCAGACTTACCATGCTAAGCACTAAGTGTTTTTCTTCTGTCAGCAGTTTTTATATTGTCTTTCCTTAATGTATGTTCTATTGATTGTGAATGAAGATACCGAGTCCAGGTTTTGTTGGAGTGCTTCTGTTTGATAGCTTTGAAATTCATACTGAATTTCATTATGAATACAGACCCTTTGAGTACCCTTTTGTCATAGCTGCCTTGCTGCTAAAGAGGCAGCCATGCTACTTTTTACAGTTGTTTTTCTAATAATCATACCATAAACAAAGCCCTTATTTCTTAGAGGAATATATTTTTTGCACCTTGCAGTTCAGTCTTTTCCCAGAGGGGGGAAGTATCCACTGAGTGTGTGTGTAGGGGGGAAAGGAGGAAAATGCAGGAAGGACAAAACTGAAAGTAGGCAAAGAAAAGTTAAAAAAAAGGAAAATAAAATTGGTTTTTCTAGGCATCAAGATCATGCGGAAGTTGCATTTTGAGCAACTGTGAGACTGAATAAATGAATGGTTTTCTCATTCCTTCTTAGCATAAGTAAGACTATGCATTATTTCACTGTACTTTTTAAAAGATGAAGGTGAGTTGTCTGAGAGCATGCTAATGTCAGATTCACACCAGGTACCTGGCGTTACCCTTCAAAACACCATCTGTCAAGCTTTCTAGAGATTTGGTTTAGAGTCTAACATATGATGACTGTTAAAACACTTAACCAAGGTAAGAATGTTACTACTTAAGAAAATTATTGCACTGCTTGCTGCTTGGTATAAATAAAAAAGGAAGTTTATACAATGGGCAGATTTTTTTTTTTTTTTAAGTGACAGAAGAAAATGGGATCCTGGTGCAAGGATCTCTGTACTAGTAAATAATTTCTAGGTTACATCCATGATGGAACATTGCTTCCAGACTCTGAATTTCTGTTCTTTAGAATGTAATGTGCAATCAGCAACATCCATAATGATGCCAGCCAGGTGTTATTTTTATGGTGTCCTAAGCATTTTTGATTGCCAGTACATTTTGTATGAAATGCATAAGTGTAGATTTGCTTTGTAGCTGAGAGCCTCAGGCATTCACTCTGACTTGAAAGTGCTCTGTTGTTTCATGTTGACTGCTAAAACCTGAGGTTGAGAACAGTTGTGTTGCTGTGTGAATCCGCAGAAGGGCCCACAAACAATAAGTATTCCAGAAAAATGCTTCTGATTTGCAATAGTGGATTTACTTGTAAAGATAACCCTGCCCATTTTTCCCCAATAATTTTGTTTGTTTGTTTGATTCTCTTGCATGGTTTTTTATTTGGGTATTTTGGTGTACTTAACCAGTATTAAAACCAACAAATTACTTATTTTTTCAGTATGTAGGTTTGTGTCCTTCAGGTTGACCTGTATCAGATACATACTTGAATCAATAGCTATTTATCCATCACGAAGGGATGACTAGAAACCACTCATTTTAGTCCTTACCTGGGTCTGGTGAAACCCCCAGAAAAGGGAGATTTCCTTTGGCAGAATATTTGCATATTTACCAACCAACATAAAGGAAGCTGAGGAAAAAGGTACTAGTGCTGCTTAGATATAAGGTGTGGAGACAAAACCCCGTTTCTTTAAAAATCACTGAGGGAATCTGTGGTGGATTCTGGCAGTGAACCTAGTCTCTAAATGGGTAATTAAGTGCCTTAATCTGAAGAGACTTTGTTGCCCCATGGGTCATAACCTGTTTCATGTAGAAGTAGATCCTACATGACTGTTGCACTATTAGAAATGGAAAAGTCATTGATAAGTCATCTACTAGAAGAACTTGTGAGTGGCTGGTGGTATTTGCCTCAGCCTAAGTTTGTTCAAACTTTAGCAACATGCATTAAACATACTTATTCTGAGAATATAATCCATTCAGTAATGAAAATTAAATACCTTTTAATTGTAACAGGTAGCTGAACTCTAAAGAATAGGCTAATCTCCATCTATTGGAAAGGACTTTTCTGCATCAAGTGAACTATTTTGTGTACTAGGTTGTTATAAGGGCTGTAAGAGTGTCCCTGTTTCATGTATGTAGTTTTAAATTATTTTATTGTAAACTGGTTACCAGTAGTTATTTTCTCAGGTAAGATGGTTCTCCTTCTAGTCAGGAGATGTCCTGATAAATGTATGAGGTTGGGTAATGCATGGTTAGTTAAAAAACATCAAAAGTGAAGAGCTTGTTCTTGAGCAGTACCTTTTGTACCCAGCTTGTGCTTATACTGCAGCACACTCTAGAGCTCTAGGGAAAACTGAGAGCCTCTCTGTTCCACAGCTACTCCATGGAAGCTACCAGCTCCTTATATGTGTTACTTTTGCATGTGTGTAAATATTTATTGCTTTCTGTAAGAGCTCTGTGATTAAGAATATAAAAATAAGTGTGTGACTTCAGCTGTGAAGGTGTGGATGACATAGAAAGATACATCCAGCTGGAGCTGTTTGGTAGTTCAAAACTGGTTTTATATCAGCATTCTGTGTAATAGGCTAAAGTGTCAGCTAATTGTCTATGTACTTTTGGGGTCAAGCAAATTATATATGTGTGCATATATGTGTGTGTGTGTTTATTTATAAGTGTGTGGCTTTGGAATATCTTGTGTAGTATATTCTTAAAGCCAGCTCTGTGTTTTGTAATATAAACATAAAAGAAAAAGACCTATTGGAAAAAGATGGCCAAAGTAAGAGCATCTCTCCCCATGGAAATATCAGCATTACTAGGGTAATGAGGTAGCTAATTTCTCTCTCTATAATGACAGTGCAATTGACCTCAGAATTTCAGCTGGCTTTCTGAAGGTAATGAGAATCAGGCCTTTAACTTTAATCTTGAGTTAAGTCCCTAGATCATTCCATGTGGCATTGCATGAGTTTGTTAAACCTCCAAGCTGTGTAAATTAGATTGATATAGCTCAGCTACCATCCCCATACAGGCTTCTTGTAGGACAGGACATGATTATTCACAAGTTTAACCTTTGCACTTAGTGAGCATTAGAAGGGTCTTTCATACAAGCCTGCAGTAGTTGTTCTAGCTAGTAGAAAACTGTTGACATAGTAATGCAGTTTATTCTGTCTTATATTCAGGATTTCAGCTAATATACTGGCATATGTGCGTTTGGGGTTTCTTTGGACTATTGGAGGTTGATTTTCTTTGCTTTAATTCATGAGTGTGTGTTTCTGTTAAAAACCTAGGATGACAGTAAGGTTGCTGTATGAAAATTATTTGCCTTGGAAATATACTTAGCCCTAGATGTGAAAGGCTGTTGATCAAGCCTATGACCTGCTAAAACCAAGGCTCTGATACTTTTTAATTTTTCTAAATTTTTTTATTGAAAACTACTTGTGAAAATTTGCTTGCAAATTTATGAGTTCATTTGCCTCAACAAACCTTTGGACTAAAACAAGATTAATATAAAATATTTATGTAAATTCATACATTAATATTAATTTGTGAGTGGTCACTATTCTGCTTATTGTTTCTTTTTTCCCTGATGTTTACATCAGGTGAGAAGAAATCTGTATTCACAAAATAGCTGGTATTAATCATTGTTTGCTTTGCTGTCTCAAGAAATGCACTGTAAATTCCTGGTAGATTGACTCAGGAAACATGCTAATATTCAGAGCGTGTATTTTAGGTACCTTGGTTTCATTAGAAACTAGATTTGTATTGATCATTTGGAGCCTTTTCAATAAAAAGTGCAAACTCTAGATGAATACAAGATACTTATGATTTCTGTAAAGTAGTGATGTGCTAGGCATTATGGATTTGGTTCAAAGCTGACTAAAGTTAATGGGAACTTTTCTGTGGCCCTTAGTGGGCTAACAGGCAGTCCTTGTGATACAAATATGATCTATTGACTGGTATAGCCAATAGGAAATGCTTTTGCCTTGCAGAATGTAGTGCAGATGAATCCCAAGTGATAGCCAGATTTATGGAAAACAAAATATTATAAAATGTTAGAATGAGTATAACAAAGCAAATGTTATATTTATATTGACCCCAGCTTTTTAGTCATAAAAGGCAGGCTTGCTTCAGAGGAGAGAAAAAAGAAATTAGAGAAGTGATTTAAAAAAAATAAAAATAATAAAATTTTCTTTCAGACATCTGAAGCAGCTTAGGACCATTTGATCTGTGATCTTAGAAAACGTGTACTTTGAAACGCAGTAAATTGTTTTCCAAAGAGGCAGCAGTATGAGTGCAGTAATTGAAGGTTAGATTCTGATACCCTGGTTTAAAATAAAAGGTGCTTTTCTCTTTAAATAGTGCTGTTTGAGTCGATGGAGCTGCTAAAAGTGCAATTCAGTGCAAATATCAGAATTTAGTACCAGCTGAAGTACTTTAAGGGAAGGTCAAAGGCATTTGCTGAAGCTTATCTGTATGCCCAGAGCCTCATCAAAAAAGTGCTATTTTTTGGCAATGTGAATGTTTTCCTTGAAGGAGAAGAATATTTTTTACTTGTCCTGGGAATTCTTTTAGTACATCTACATCACATTTAGTCTCCTTGGTGTATACATTCAGGGTGCAACTGCTGTAACTGCCCATCTCTCTTCTTCTTCTATACCTCTAAGTAGGCATTTTAAAATTCAAGAATTTGGAAAATTGTTAATATTTGCAGTTAGTACCAAGAGAAGGCAGAATACCTGGACAGCTGAGTAGAAAATTCCTCTGTCAACTGTTAACTTCCTAGGCACTGAACACCTGTGTAATGTGTAGAATAGAGTGGCCATTCCTAACCAGGAGGTGGCATGATTGGGCTCCACATGCCAAAATAGAGCCTCATATCCTGGCACCTTCTGGGAAATGGCTGGTCAGGTCCAACAGATAGATCAAATTCTTCTTCATTGGATTATACTTTTTTCATTTAAGCAATATGCAGACAATATATACTGACAACAACATTTGTTGGAGCATGCTGGGCTGTTTAGTAGTCTATAAAATCTGATGTGATCAGCAGTGACCTGTGCATGAGTCTTCTAATAAAGGCTAAACATCTGCCAAACCCGCCAAAGCAGTGCCATGAGAGCGAAACAGTTCCTCCATGACACAAGGACACAGGTTTCAAGCTCAAAGTATGAGATGTCTTGGGCCTTGCTTTAAAAGGCATAAATGTAGCTGCTGTTTGGTAGTTCCTGTCCAAGGTTTATTAAAATGGGAATATGTTGCACCTTTCTGTGCCTTGTAGCTGTACCGTAGGCTACACATGCTGCTTATACGAAACAGTTGCTTTCTGGATCAGCAGGGTCACTGATGTAGTCACCTGGCACCACCTTTAATTGTTTCAGTTAAATCTCTTTTCTCAAACAAACTGCTGAATGTGGAGGAAAATTCAGTGTTGTCACAGCTGATCTTCAAATATACAATTTTCTTTAAAATATTTTGAGAATAAATAATAGAAAGAGTGTTTTCGTCAAGGATTTGAGGTGCTAAGAAAGCATACACAATAGAAAAACAATCAGATTTGCAGGTGGATCCTGATAAGCATTGTGAAGGTGTGCATTCATCTTTTCTACACCATGCATTTTTCAGTCCTTGGATGAGTATCAGTGCACTATATCAGAATAAGGATGCAGACAGTTTTTAAAATCAAGTGTGTAAAGTATGGAACTTTACTGATGCTGCAGTTTAATCTTTGGCTGTATAAACAAATAAGGTTGTGCAGTCTGACCAGAAGAATGGAAAACCTTAATATTCGTGTAAAGATCTGATGTGCATAGTCCATGGAGTTTTGGCTTGTACTATATACCTTCAATGAATACATTCTAAAATTCCCATCTGTAAGATGAAGACTGATGCTGAATTTCATTCTAATCTTTGAGATCTCTACGTGAAAGGAGCTTCATAAGAAATGTGTAGTATTCTTATTACTTTTAGTACAAAATTATTCTTTTTTAAATTTGCAGGCAAAAATAATCCTAGTTATTACAGTCCTCTGTAAATCCTGTCGTATTTTAATTAGAATCCTGCTGGAAATGAGTACAGCTATTTCTTTATCCTAGAAAGGGCTGAAACTAATAAAAACTAGTAGAATTATTTAAGACTTTCAGCAGATTAAAAATCTCCAACTCCTCCACTCCCCCCAAAAAACCCCTCCTGAAATAATGTATGCCTGCTCCTGATATCACAAACTTTGCTGTTGAAAGAGAATTTTTTAGTTTGACTATTGAAAAAATTATCCAGCAGAACTTCTAATGATGCTAATATGGCAATATTGAAGATCATCCACACTTAATTAAGATGGTAAAAACTTCTGATGGTCATATATGACTGCATACGACATAATCAAAAGCATCTTAAAAACTTCAAATGCTCTACTTGCACTGGGCATTCCTGTTTATTGTTCTTGGGTTAGCATGATGCAAAGGCTGAAAGACACAGAGCAGGTCACTGCTGTTTTTAAATATCTCTGCACCTGCTGAAGTGTTCATCAGATATTCTAGTATCTGTCTCTTGTTGTAAGGGTTACACTGACAGATGTAAAGAAAGTCAAAGCTTTTGATTCATAAAGTACTTTGAATTATGTCAATCAATGTAACAATTAGAAAAAAATAATATGTGCTAGTCTGTAAAAGATTTATCAAAACCTGCATTCCTCCTTTTTGCTCTGCTTTGGATCTGGAAAAAAATGTCTATTTGTTTTATCGTAGAAGCATTTTAGCTTTGCTAACTGGTAAAGGCAGATGTGTCTTCAGCAAAAGTAGGGATCAAAGCCCCTGGCTGATAATCAGTCAACTTCCAAAGAGCAGTACTGCAAGTCAAGGAAAAACAGTTTTCCTAAGAGATCTGAGCACTGGAGAAAGAAAACTAATCCCCTAGTTAAATGTTCTTGGGATTTAAGTATATGTTTTCAAAGTATTCTTTCAAATACTTGAAGTTAGAGAACTTTCCATGAAATCGGGGACTCTGTGTGTGTGTTTTAAAATGGCTTTTTGGTATTGAAAAATTGAGTTAACTTACCTCCTCTCACAGTGTAAATTTTAATCTTTGTGTTTCTGCTAACGTAGATTCATATTGCTGATTTTTCTAAATATTTCTAAGCAAACTTGTTTGTTGCATTTTGTCTTTTTTTGGGATTGTGGAAAGAACTTTTTGGTGTTGTCAGGGGTTGCTCTGAAGTCAGAGTGTGAGCTCTAGCTGGGGAAAGAGTGAGACTTTGTTCTTCCTAAATGCTTAGGACTACACTGATTTGCTGCAGCTATGGACCTGGTTCCCTGACTTTCCCGTTTCAGCTAAAACTAATTTTTCTCCAGTTCTCCTGTAAAGAGCAGCACCAAATTTAAGTGACTTACTGTCTTTTATTTCGTTATTTGAAAGATAAATTAAGGCCTGATAGAATAAATTCCAGGAGACCTTTCTCCTTCCTGTCTTCAGATAGCTGTTCAGCAAGGAAATGGAGTGTTAGTTGTGGTAAATGATGCTGATTATCCTGGTGTCTCCATAGGACTGTTGAGCTATCTAATAGCTTTAGCTTCTGCACAGATACAGATTTGCAATTATTTCACTAATACTTGTATGCAAAGTGGATTGTATGCAAAATGGATTTAGCCCATTGTAAAATTTGGAATAACATTCTCCTGATACTTGTAGATCCAAGTAAACATACGAATTATATAAATTTATTCCTATGCTCAAAAGCCATTGATGGGTTATCCATCATACCCAGTTCTTACATAGCATGGACTCCTTTTCCTGATCCTGCACTCCTATTTAACAAGACATTCTGTCTTTGTAAATACAATGTTGCAGAGTGCCCTAATGGTATTTGATTTGTTAGGGGTTGTCCAGATGCTGTTGCTGTTGTTACGGGAGTGGTTGGCTCTTTACTTGCTGCAAATGGTTTAATGTAAACACCAACAGATCAGGTTGTGCATAAGTGTGCAAAGAAGGGTTTCACTCATCAGTGTCAAAGGGATTTGAGGTCAGCAGTGAATGTGGGAAAACAGGTGTTCATGTTATCTGTTTTGTTACTTTCCTTTTTCTGAAGACTACACTGTGAGGTAACCTGGATATTCAACAGTTTATGTTGAGTTGTCCATGACAAAAAGATGTTCATGCAGTACCAGCTTGTTAGAACACACAAGCCATCTGTTCAGCATGAAAAGTCTCTTGCTGCCCCAAAGTGTAAGAATAATCTGGAATGATATGTCAGATACAAGGGGGAAGAGAGGACTAAGTTTTTGCTAGAAATATTTTGATATAATGCCTTTTTTAAGGAATGTTTGTACTGTAAGCTATCCAAGTACTTCTTGCGATGGAAGTGGGAGATGTTTTCAGCATAAAGTGGGAAATGGAGCAGCTTGATTTTGACACAAAGCAGGAACTTCATATGATTCTGCATCCATCCAGACACTTAAGATGTCCTGATTTGGAGACAAATAGAAAATAATTAGAAGCTGCTATGAACTTTTGCCTGCAACTTTCTGGTTCTTGATATTTCAACTCTGTCCTTTCTCACAGCCTTTATTTAAAGGTTGGGGTTTTTTTAATGGTGAAAAATGAGTTAGAAGGAAGAACGGGGAAAAGGTAAGAGAAAATGGAGGAAAGATATTAGAAGGAGAACAAAATAATGGGAAGATTGTAGGGGAAGTGGAAAAGGGAGTAGCAATAAAGAAACATATATAGAAAAGAAAATGAAGTAAGTGAAGAAAATACAACTTCAACAGGTAAGAAATGTTCAGTTACCTTAGTTCTAAGCAACTGACGAAAGCACAAAATACTGAACATTTAGTGAAGACTTCTGGAAGCTTTTAGTTAAGTTTTATTCAGTGTGAATGGATAGAAATATGTTGTATAATAAGCATTTGAAAATGCTGTTGGTTTATTTAAGGAAAAGTAAAATGAAATTCAACTCTTCCTGCAAAGCTTTTGTGAATAATTACATAATTTTGATACTGTTGTATTTCATGTGTTCAGAGGGACACTGTAGGTGTCTACCATCCATATAAAGGTATTAAATTATCCAGTAATTAAACACAACAATCTATTTTATTATTCTCCCAATTTTATACTAAACAGCAACTGAGCTCTTCCATGTTAGTAATATTTACAGTCCTTTTGGAACACTGTGGTTAGCCAATTAGTAGTTTACTTATTCTTTTTATTTTAAAACATAGGATTGTAAGATTGAACAGATTGAAGACTATTATGAGAAGAAGGGAACTCCATAACTAAAATTTCAGACTTCGGAGTGTATTAGTGTTAGGGGCTCTGAACTTGGACTTTTATTTATATCAGCTACAGCTCACTAAGTTCTCAGGCCAAAGATGAGATTATTGTGGTGAACATTTTATTCATCCTTATGGAATTGCACAGAACAGAGTTCAGATGTGCCAAGATTATACTGAGAAAGAGTTCAATTATGGAGCCTGCAGGAGATGAGAGAGCAGCAGCCCTCACAGTGATGTGAGCACCAATTTGCAGCCAGCCGTCCTGTGTTTTGTAAACTCACTGCTGTGCTATCCATAAGCTGAAACAAAATGTTTGGAGAGGATAAAAACAACTTCGAAGGAAATATAGTAAAAAGATTGCATGAAGCAGTGGATTAAAAATGTGGTCTTGATTGATGACTCTGAGGTAAAATTGTTTTGCTATAATGTTGGATTTTGCATCTTACTGGCTTTCATTGTAAAAGAGAACAATTGGAATTACTTGAGTTGGGTCATTTAAGTTTGAATTAACATTAAATATCTCATCTTAATGAATACGTGATTTAAAAATACACATTTTGTAAGATATTGGAAGGCTATGTTAGGATTCATTTATTGGAAGGTTTTTCTGGACAGCTTTAGCACTTGTGATATTACTCAGTAAAGGGTAATTCAGGTCCATAAACTGGTTTAAAATGAAAAAGTGAAGTGAAAATTAGGAAAAGATAGAATGCCATGCAAGATAAGATAAGGCTATTACCCCTTCAGCAGACTCTATTGTAGCTGTCAGAGGCGCGAAATGTGTGCCCTAACTGAAATTCGAGGTGAAATGTTTGCCTGCCGGTTGTTTACATTGGTGTGTAGATATGTGCTGCTTGCATCTCTTTTGTGGGGCAGGTGTGGTCCAGGGTGAGCACCATAGCCTGATTTCCCCTGGTTGTACAGGGCAGCCAACTTCTTGGAGTATAGTGCTACTCTCTTCCCACTCCCACGCTTCTGTTTCTCAAGAAATTCAGGGTTCTTCGTAGAGAGAAGCATTGCTGTGTTACAGGCTTGACCCAGCATACTGCTGGATAAAGACCAGAGCTGGGGCTCAAGGATGGACTTCATCAATTTGACTTAAATGAAATGCTGAGTACATCTGGCTTTTCCAGTCAGATTTTTGTGTTTGGTCACTTCCTTTTAAATAAATTTGGTCATTTTCCTTATATAAATTAATATCCTGGGGGATAGTTTCCTGCATTAGTTTATGGTAGTGTGAATTTTCGTTGGAATTTTCTTCATGATTTGTACTATTCTCTAACAGTGGATCAGAATCAAACTTGAGAAGAATTTGAAGGCATTCTTTTATTTTAACATTATTTTTCACATTTTTAAGTTGGGGATGCTGACTATTTGAAATCCATCTTAAGCCCTACTCCCATTATATCAAAAAAACCACTGAACTGTGGACTACTACAGAACATCTTATATCATATTCAGCAGATTAATAAACTAATAAAATTGACATGCAGGATTGTATTATATGTAGCATCTTCTCATTAGGTTATTTTAGGAAAGAGAGAGTACATTCATCTCTGAAAAAAAACCAACCACAAAGTCTTTCAGCTTTATGATTTGACTTCTCTTGCCCCTTTCCCACCTTCCCAAACAACATAATAAAAATTTTGCCCACAGCATTCCAGATACATGATTTTTCTTATGACAGTGATGAGTGTTTTCCTTCTGCTTGATTTTGACATGGGGTACAAGCCTTAGTGGTTTCCTCAATACAAATATTGGTTTGATAAATTTTAAAGGATGTTTCATAATCTGCAGTCATGGTCATGCCTTTTAACATATTTTTTTTAAAAATTTCCAATCTTGGGAACTGGGACAAAAATTTTATTTTCTACCAAGGGTTTTGCCCAGAGTCCATAAACTGCTTGGCCTTCATATTTTACCTTAGCAGGTGAAAATTTATTCTGCCAGCCGTCTTTAGATGATTGTTCTTCTCCTTAGTAGCACTGGCAATAGGAGTTCCTGCTTTTTGTGAAATTACATTATTTATGGACTTTGCTCAACTCTTTTTTTTCCTCAAATTCTGAGGAATTGTGACTGCCAGATCTTTCCATACTGATTTCTGGTCACTTGTACTTCAAATGAGAACAACTACTTTGATGTTTGTGTCTCTCTTATTCAATACTGTTAATGTATGGTGGCACTTTGTTTTCATTACACTCAAAATAGAGAAGCTGTTTAAACTGCTGCAGTTGGGCTGTTCCTATACTCTCCAAGATACCATTTGGCCATTTTAGTCATGTTCATTCCAGAATGCTTAGAAAATGGAGATTGTTTTAGTAAATAATTTCTTTTCCTTTTACTCTGTATTTAGAGTTGCTTATTGTGTAGTTTAGACAGGAGTTTTAGAAGCCCGGATGGGATGGGATGGGATTTTGCTACACTGTTCCCAATATCAAGGCACTTTGGTATCTTTCCATTTTTCTTAGGGGACACACAGCTTAGTTGTTTTTCTTAAAATGCTCACTGTTCAATTTATTGTTTTAATCTTTCTCCTGCATTTGAACATCCTGCGTTTGTTTCTTGAGTCTTAACTCAGCTCTCAGACTCTTTTGAGGAATATTCCAAATCACTGGGGATTTGTGTAGTTTATCTAAGTGTTATTGTCTTCAGCCCCATAAAAGTGGGTCTTCCTGGGACATACTAATAGGTGCACTGTAGCTTGGGTTGTTGTTTGCTGCAGCATTTGAGTTCTATGATCTTTTTATTTAACTTCCAAACTCCTCTAGTGTGAGATTTGGCTTCTTTATAGAGCACCTTCTTCTAGCTACAATCCCAAGTGGATGGATTTATTCATGTGTCAAATTCAGACTGTTTCATTGAAACCTAATACTGAGTCTTCAGACAGGTTTGTTTTTTATTTTTCCCTGAGTATCTGCCCCTAGATTCGAATTTCAGTTTCTCTCTTCATCTGTTGATA
The DNA here is from genome assembly GCA_013400775.1 of Chaetops frenatus. Lineage (NCBI taxonomy): Eukaryota > Metazoa > Chordata > Aves > Passeriformes > Picathartidae > Chaetops > Chaetops frenatus. Next base: position 249,648 of record VZTR01024231.1, read on the forward strand.
TTGTTCATATTGTTCTACACTGTCAATCTTCATTTATACAGGGTAGAAAAATATAACTGAAATTTAGTTTTAGTAGCTTCATGTTTTTTTGTCCTTTGCTGAGGTTGAATAAAACCTATTAAAAATGCCAGAAGCTTCTGGAGATGGGTTTTGGGGGCCATTACCTCACTGATGTTTTATGGCAAGGAACCTGCTTCAAAATTGTTTGATATTCCTCTTGCACCATAGAAAGTCCTTATTTCTATCAGAGTCTAGTAATGGTGGAATTAAATGTGACAGTATTTAAGAAGACAGTAAATGTCAAGTAAAAATAATGAATTCAGATGTTGCTTAGCTCAGAACAGAAGGCACATATAAGGAAATCTGAAGCTTTCTGGTAAAACGAATACAGAAAAAAATAACATTTTCTAAAACATGCCAGTAAAATTCCTGAGGAGGAAAATCAATGAAAACTTCATTGTTAAGTGTGTGCTATGTCAAACTTGTTAGGTGTCTCTTCAGTGGAGTAAGGAAAGCTATGATTCAACATTTTGGCTGCATATGTGGAGTTTGTGCATAAAGAAACACTGTGGCAAAAATTAAGTCTAGATGCCAGATGTAAATGTGTGATATATGCTCTACTGCTGTTCCAAGTAGTTCTTTTCCAACAGCTTTGTGGGGGGATTCTGTTCAGTCTGAACATACTCTGGGAATAGAATTATACAGTACTGTATTTTTAAAGAAAAAGGGCAATGCAGAGCAAAGTTCTAAATTTCAGTCCACTGTTAAGAATGATTTACTGCTATGCCAAAGCTGGTTTTCTGTTTGAATGTTTGAACTGTGTTTCCTTTTTGACATTGCAGTATTAATAAATGTGTTTGTTCTTTTTAAAATAAGAATAGCAGCAGGTAAATTTAATCTGTACTTTTTAAAGTGGCATATCATCCTTTGCTGGTCCACAATACAATTTGCTGGGGAAAATAAACTGGGCTGAACTTGAATGTTGTGGGTTTTTGCTTTGAGAGTACTTGGTGCTTTCCCAAGCTGAAACATAAATGTTTCATGGATGTGTGAATGAGAGGAAGTAAATTAGGGATTTGGGGCAAGTTTTTTCTTTTTGCTACTCGATTGAAAATGATGTATTTTTTCAGTGGACTCCAAAAATACATTCTTGATTCCTAATTCTGTTGCCCAGTTGGCTTCTGGGATCTCTGCCAACAGATAGAGACAGAGGACAACATCAACACCATACCCAAAGCTTAACAAAAATAGTATTAATAGTGTTATCCATTGAAAAAATCTTCTATTATGGTTTATAACTTAAAAAGTTTTGCTAAGTAACACAACACTGATTAGTAAAAGCAAGTTCTCGTAGCTCTGAATCTGCTGAAAGTATCTGCATTGTGTTGCTTCTGCCTTTGGCTTCACTTTGTGCATGATGCTGCTATTTATATCAAAATGATTTTGGATTTTGAAAAACTACAGTGTTTTTCAGCTGATCACTTGCCAAGAAATGAAGTTTTGGATACTTTTTTTAACACTATCTTTGTTCATTAATTCAATATTGGAGGGTATAATTTCAATCATTACGAATTTTAGTGTGGCCCTCTGTTTGTCCTAGGAGCTTTCAATCCAGACAGCAACTCAGTATCCATTTCTTTCCATTGAATAAGTGGGTGAATTAAGGTAAAACTATCTCATAAACTGTAAGACATCTCTGTTGCCTATAGTAGTCCATAGGGTGCTTTTTCATCTGGCTGACAAAAGACCCTCAGGAATTTAATCTCTCATTTGAATGCTGAGTAGCATAAAGGCCATAAGCTTGTGACCTCTGAATTCTATAACTTCCCCATCTCTCGTGATTTAAATGCTTATAGCCTGAGGTACATGGACTGGGAAGGGATGTTTGGTCCAGAGGTAAGTCTCAGTACTGCCAAGATAATGATCTTACTTAGTTATTCTGAAAGAAAAATAGTACCATTTTACTGTAACAATTTATTGGAGACCTTTAAAAAAGAGTTTTCAGGTGCCAGCTAATCTCAGCTATCATAACATTATTGCTATCACTTTAAGAAAAATACCTGAATACTGCAGGGGAAAAAAGTCGAGTCTTTGATGTCCATTTGTGTTCATTCCTAAAGGGATATCTTTCAGCTGTTTTCTACATCTTTACAAGCAACCAGTCATTAGAAGATATGGGTGTTGGTGTTCAAAGTTAACTTTTAAGATTATTCTCTTGTGCCTGAATTGAGGTATAACTCATGTTGAAGTCTATTATTTCTGTGTGGAACTTTAGAATTATGATGTTAGTAAATTGCATGAACATCAGGCTGAGGGGTGATGCAGAATGTGCCTCTTTGAGAAAATCTGGGAAGATGTGTTTGAGGAACAATTACTGCTAGTGAAGAAGTTTTCTTTAGAGGCTGACACACATAATTTCTTTGGTTGTTTGGTATTGCTTCATTTAAAGTGGTTGAATAACCCCTGCCCACTGACCATCTTTTCTGGGTGCCATCTATTGCATGGTTCCTCACTCATTGATTCTGCTGGGGACAAAAGCCCTCTAGTGCTTTCTTCCCAGGAACTGGATGTATGGAAGCCTGTTGCTTAAGCTACATTGTGGACAGAGTGAGGAAAGAAAAGTCCTGGTGTCACCTACTTACTGTATATGTACATGTGCGTAATAAATCACTCAGTGTTTTCCACCTTTAGTGAGGTTCTTGCACTTGGATGTTCTTAACAATAAAAAGAAAGTAAATATTAATTGTTTTTCTTAATACTTGTATTTTCCCTTTCCTGAATTGTCCTATGTCATGTGATGCCATTGTCTCACTTGGATTACAAGCTCTAGGAGGTAGGTGTGAGGTGCTGTGTCAGTATATGGTGGTAGTACATATTAATATTTTTATAATTTTTTGTTTGTCAAGAAACTGATCACTGCAAAACGCTGCCTGTAAATGCCATCAGCAAGCCTTGGATTCTGTCCTGGAGATGCTTCCTATCCTAGTGTCGCTGTTCATATTATCTGCTCATTCAAAGTTTCAATTCAGTTGATCTCTTCCCTCTGGAGATACCCATGAGTGTGCCTCCCAGTGCCATCTCTAATAGGTTTGTTTACTTTGGTAACCTTCAGTCTTTTCCAGTTAAGCATTGAACCTAAGATTTCCCCATCCTTTCTCTCAGTTAATGTATTTAGAAGCTTTTCTTGATTATCTCTGCAAGTGTACCAACCAATAACTAGTGCATCCTGGCCAGGATAGGAAGACCTTCCTGCCTTCACAACAGAATCTAGACTGCACTGTTCTCTGTTTTGCAAAATAATCCAGTTGCTTTTAATGTACCCCTTACAACAACACTGCCATCTTCTTCTAGGCATTTCTTTGTTTCCTAAATAGCAGGCTGCTTCTGCCTCCCTCTGATTTTATTCTATCTTTTGTGTATCTACAGATACTATTCTGATTTCAACAAATATCAAACAAATTAAGTTGTAAAACATGTATTTTATTCATTCTTTTCATCATTTGTCTTGCTTATACTTTCAGAGATGAGGTAATGGTAACAACGTGCATGTTTATCAAATGTACTTTTTAAAAACCAGCATCCTGTGTTTTTTCAGGTTAAACACACACTGGTAGATTCAAGTTATTAATTTACACAGTTGCAGCAAAGAAAACTGATAATGGATTGAAATGACAGTAGGAAAAGAAGTGAGAGGGCTGGGCTGGAATTTGCTTTTTCGGAAACAAAAATCTTTAAGCAGAGGAAACCAGCATGTGTCTAAGGCACCAGAGCTTATTTGAATGAATTCCCTGAAGAGCAACTAAGTCCATGTGAATTGAATTGTGTAAATGAACACTATTTAAAGAAATCTGCAAAACCTCAAACCTCTTGGTTGGTCATTGCTGGAATTGTCATTAAGGGTTGGGATAATAGAGAAGACAATGTGAGAGAGATAGGAGACAAGCTAGAGAATTAAGCTTGAAATAACTGGAAAGGAAGCTAGTGTAAGAATGCAAGCATGAACGAAGTAAAAACAATACAGCATGTAGCTGGAATAAATTACAAGAGAAAAGTGAGAACAGGTGAGAAAGTTGAGGACTAGGGAAGGAGGGAACCTCATATGGCTGTCTGCAATCATAAAAGGACTACAAAGATTTTGCAGCAGCAAAGTCTAAGGACAAAACCAGGATTTCAGTAAGGTCACAGAAGTAAGAAAGTGGTTACATGTATTGTAGTGTAATGCATTGGAAACTACAAGAAGGAACAATTTCTAAGAACTGGAGCCTGTGGGAAGAGCTAACTTTAGGAAAGTTCATGGAAGACTGTCTCTCATGGGAGGGAACCCATGCTGGAAGAGGGGAAGTGTGTGAAAAGTCCTTCCTCTGAAGAGGAACAAGTGGCGGAGTCAATGTGTGATGAACCAGCTTCAATGCCTGGCACCTGTGATGGGGGGACATGGGAGAGAATCAGGAATAAAGTGCTAAAAAACTTCCCTGTCTGTCCCTCCAGGAGCCACTCTGTCAGTAACACTCGCACACCTGAGCTGGGAGTGAGGCCCCTCCACAGCTACACCCCCACACTCACACAGTCACACCAGGCTTCTGAGCTGGCTCAGCCCCAGGTTTCCCACAGCAGAGTCTCAGATGAGCTGACCCTTAAAATAATTAAATCTTTGGCCAGTAACAAAACAAAAACAAAAACAAAAACAAACAAACAAAAAAAAAATACAGCTCAAGCTGGTGCCTCTGAGGAGGAATCCCTAACAAAGGACCTCCTGGGCTTTTATCTTCCCACAGTCTAAGCAGGGGAAAGTCTGGAACCCTTGGCTCCTGCCATGTCTCTGAGTATCCAGTCCCTTGGCTGGGCCACAGGTCCCCAGGTCCTTTGTTGTGCAAAGGTTCAGCTATTCTTGGCCCCTTGCTTTGGACTTGGGCTCCCAGAGCTCAATCTGGGCTCCCACTGCAGGGGCTTACTGAGATGCCAACACTGAATGTATCCTTCAACAAAAATTGAGACTGGGAGGAATGGAGGGGTAGAAGGGGGAAGATGGTTTTAAGACTTAATTTTGTTTTTCATTATCCTGCTCTGATTTAATTGGTAATAAATTCAGTTGATTTCTCTAAGTCAAGTCTGTTTTGCTGGTGACCATAACTAATGAGTGATCCTTCCCTCCCTTCCATTATCTCAGTCTAGGAGCCATTTGCTGCTTTTTCTCTCCCCTGTCCTGCTGAGGAGGGCAGTGATAGAGCAGCATTGCTGGTCAGCCCAACGCAGCTCATCCATTTCAGTCCAGAAGTCTATATTCAGCTAGAAGCCTCCTTCGAAATGAATTATTTTGTTAAGACTTGATTTCTTCATTGTAATTTCTTCTAATCTTCAGTAGCTTTGTTGGTTGTGTTACTGTCTTTTTTTGTAGTTCTCTTTTTTTTATATGGTATCTGGTCTTACCTTGAAATGGAACCTGCAAGTGACTTGTTGTTTTGTTTAAGTAGAAGAAAGTTCCATCAGTGTGTTTATAGCAGCTGAAGGCTGTCTATTTACCGTGGTTGGTGTAGCGTATATTTTGCTTTCTCTTCCCTTGGGAGCTAGGCTACATATAATGTTACATTGACTCACTGTTGTTGTGGAACCAAGGATAAGCAGGAAGCAGAACATTAACCTTTTGGAATAATTAGAGAGTATGGAAAATTTACAGACAATATACTTGCTCAAAGAATAAGCAGATTAAAATGGGATATCTACTAATAAAATTCTGCTATTGCAGTACTGTAAAGTTATTTCTTTTAACAGGAGCATGCAGAAACGTTGGGCAGCTGAATTTGGGACTTGGTAAGCATCAGAAAAGCAAAGCGCGTGAAATGAGATGACAGACATTGTAATGCTGTCCTAGAACAGCATATTGGGGATTAAATTCCAAGAGACCTGTGCACCGCTGTGTGCACTCTTAGGAGGGTATTTCTTACTTATGGACTAGTGCAAGTGTTCCGACCAAATAAAGCATTACTGCCTCTAACACATGCCATTTCAGACTCTCATACTAATGTAGGTAGATGGATGCAGAAAGGGAGTGGTGTAAGCTTTACCAGGAACCCAAACACTGAGTGGCTACAGCTGTTTTTTCCTGCTCAGATTATAAACCATGCTGGAGAAGTGAGTGCCCCAGTTTGCTGACTACATGTTGTGGATGCCTGCTTCGCGGGATCTCTGCTATCCTCCAGCATATAATTTTCTGCTTAGACTGAGATCAGTGTTGTTGAATTCTATTCATTTGATACCACAACTCTGTCTCCAGGTTCAGCAATGCTAAATGTTAACCTAGTGCAGCAGGTTGAAAAATAGTTTTTTATTAAAATTAATGCAAGTTGGAATTGCATTAATCTCTAATGGTCATATTTGCCAACAGGGTGCCTCTTTGGCATATGACTCTTGATACTCAGTTTCTTTTTATTTTTTTCCCTGACAGTATCTTGACTTCTTTACCCTGGAGTTCTTCCTTGCAGGAAGCAGGCCAGCATTTTATCTCTAGGGTTTTATTTTAAAAATGTAGTATGTCTCTTAAGGCATGATGGGCTGCAGGAAATGTGTAAACTGCCACTTGCCAAGTCATGTTTTGCTTGTCACTTATACATTTAGGTCAGATAATAAAATTGCTACTGAAAGTTCTTACAGCCAGCAAAGAAAGTCAAATGCACTTATCTCAATTACACTAGTAAATATGGGCTCCTTACCTGAGCTTTTATTAAGGTGGTATATTCTTGGTAGTCTAAAAGATAATTGCATTTTGAGTCGATTGTCAGCTTTATATTTTAAAAATTGTACTAGTAAAGCTCTGTTTGATCTTCAGCCTGAAAAATTCCCATTAAATCATCTCTAAGTCCACCAAAACAGTGGAAAATTATAATTCTGAGATTAAATAGTAAGGAACTAAGAAAAAAAGGTAGAGCTTGGAAGTATGAACCTTTAAATTTCATTTTCCTACTGTAGAGTCTTCTTTCAAATTTAACTCTGGTACTGAAACTTGTTGGGCTGCCTAAAAATTCTTGATGTGCATGCAGTTTCATCCTAAAATATGGGTATATTTTTGACAGAACTCTTACAAAGTTAAACAAAATTAATTCATAGCTCTTCCTAGGGGTTTTGTCTAATTTTTGAGGCATTGTTCTTAACTCAGATTTGTTAAACTGCTCCTTGGGTTTTACCAACTGAAAAATTATCTGCAGTTGTAATAGAAGAAATGTATTTTGCTAACATCTTCCCAGATATCCCATTGAAAGCACGACATACTATAACCCTTCTAGAGTACTGGTGGAGTTTTATGTTCAGTAGACATGAACATTGTTCATCTAGATGATACTTGGTTTAAAAAGGTGAAGTATTTGCGAGGTATTTAGAAATTTGTTTGTTATAAAAGCAGGTATACCATGATTTTTAGTAAATCTGAGTTAGCAATTATATGGTGTTTCCTAATGTTTAGAAACACTTCATTAATGTCTACTAATAATTTATAATTTTGGTTTTTTTATTATTTCCTTTTCTTCTGTTGAATCTTGGTAGTATTTAGCCTTTTCAGTCTTTTGAAATTTTCAAAAATCTTGAGTTTTCAAATATACTTACTAGCTAGCTTTCCAAGTCACTTACAGTGATGTCTGGTGATCCTTTTTCTTTCCCAATGGCTTCTGCCAGTGTCTCCTTGCCTTCCTCTTCTCATCTTTCCTCTTGCTTTGTTGCTAGCTGCCACAAAGCAGTTGGAATCTCTTTGGCCCCAGTTGCAGAGGCCCTCCTGACAGCTGAAGTACAAGGATGTTCAGCCTAAGTGGAATCCCAACTGATACACAATTGCTGGACCTTGCCACAGCAAGTGAGCTGCCTTATCTGAAGCAAGTAGAGTTTTAGTCAGGATTGTGCCACGTCTTACCTCTATGAAATTAATATAAATTCTGTTATGTTCAACCAGTCTGAGAGCTAAAAACCGATTGATCTAAGTAGCATTTAACCCAAAACTATTCCAAGATCTTTCATGTTTTAAGACTACCTTGCTGTGTTAATCATATTTTTTTTTAACAAAGGCTTCAAGAAAAAACTCATTAGCTCTGGGTTTCTTGATGTTATCTGTTATTATCTTTAATGTCCCTTTGTACTAGTCAGAAACATACTTAATAGTGCTTCCTTTAATTCCAGCTTGATCTAAAAGTGTGACTTGGTTTATGGTAAAAAGCCGTGAATAGCACCATTTCTGAAACACATTGCTAGTAAATCTCAATTTGCTTTGCAAGGACAAAAATATACCTGTGAATTATTTGGTTTTGATAGTTATATTCTTCTAAAGTATCATCATTCATATATTTTAAAACACCAAACTCCAGTATAAAGGAGAAGAAAAACTAGTATTGGACTAACATAGATGAAAAATTGTATTTAAATTATTTTTTACCCAAATACAAGTACTGTGTTCTACAAACACATTTGTTTTAAAATTTTGAGTAGTGATGACTCATGAAAATTAGTATTATGAAAATAACCGAAATAGGTAAAACAGACAATACTTCCATCTTTTCCACCTGATTCTCAATGCCAGAGAAAGTTTCCCTTCTTATTCCTAAGTCTTGTCGCCAGAGCTTTACCAACTCATGCAGATATTCAGTTCTATACTGCTTGAACACAGGAGGTGTCTGTCAGTGTGTGTTCTCCCCATGGTCAACTATTGATGGTTTTCCTACACTTAATGTTTCTTTAGCAAGCCAATTATTTTATTTTTTATTTTAATTTTCCCCAGTTTTTTTCTGGAAATAGTGTGAGGGTACAAAAACCATAAAAAATGAAGAAACAATAGTTAACCAAAGAGCTCCCAAAAACCCCACAGCAAATCAGTTAAGTGTAAAGGATGCACTGCAGATGGTATAAACTGGGATAGTTTAGTTCAGTGGTCAGTCACCAGCAAAAAATGTAGAGTCTGCTTCCAGGGGGCAGTGGCATCTTGGCATAACTATGCAGATATTGTAGCTCTTTGCTTCTAAACAGTTCCTCCCCAGGAGTCACATATATATTAGTTTGCTTGGAGGTAAAACTGCCAGCTCGTTTCTCTTCTGTGCAGCTTCAGCTCATTTTCCCTCAGCTAGCATTTTCAAGAGTGACTGCCAGAGAAGGCCACTATTTCCTAATCTGCCAGGACCTGCAGAGGCATTTTGCCTCTGCTCCAAGCTGCTTTCTCTTATGTCACCAGGCCAGAGAGATACCAGTGAGGCAAAAAAGCAAGCAAGCAACCAAAAAAATGCTGGAATGCTAGCTCTAAGTACAATGTGTGCCTTAGCTCATCAGGCACTTGTGAAAATAAGGTCTGAGCATGAGCATCATGTTTTCTAAAAAGGAATCAATCCCAGTTTTAAGCCTGATATTTGAATTGCTCATGTGAAAACTACCATGATACTCTACTGAACAAACAGCTTGGATGATCTCATTTGCAACACAGTAGTTCGAGATTGGCTATTAGTATATATGCTTTCCTTTTTATTTTAATTAATTCCCTAATCTTTCAGAAAGTAATTATCAATGTTTCATTTTATGGAAGCTTGTATTTGTGTATAACTATATTCTCTAAACTGAGAATCAAAATTATTATTTCATAAAACATCTGACTTAATCAAATATTATTTCTCTTTTTAGAAATACCCATATGAAATATAGCAGAAATTAATTAGATCTGGATAATGTTTCTCTAAATAGCCTTATTTAAAAGCTTATAAATTTCACAGGGCAGACTTGACCTGTTACTGTGTATCTATGAAGTGTCATATATATTTAGAGTATTATGCACATTTTGAATACTCTGAATCCAACCACTTATGAAAATGAAAAACTGGTAGTGCACATTGCATTTCCAACCAGTAATTGTTGAAGAAGGCTGTAGTGTCAGTACTGTGATACTGTCCTTATGGGAGAAGGCAGGAGATGGTGAATTACAGTCTAGGAGTTTTCTGGAGAATTTCAGGTAAGATGAAGATTTATAATTAAAGACTGAGTAGCATGTTTGTATAGTGTGATGGGAACAAAGTATCAGAATTTCTCTAAGGAAGAGTGTTCTTTTTCAGTCTGTTGGAGTTCTTTGAAAAAAAAAGTAGGTAAAGTACATAAAGGTTACCTGTCAGACATAATGTTTTAGGATTTTCACAGTCTTTGATCAGATTCTTCATATAGGCTGCAAAGAAAATGAATAATGACAGAGGAAGTAGCATAACTTGGGTGTGATGTAAAAACTGGTTATGCTGAAAACAACTGCAGGAGTAGTAGTTTGCTTCTGAAACAGCAGTAGGAGCAGAGTTAACACTGTTGATGGTGATGAAAAGAAAGCTGCACAAGGGCAGAATTTCCTTATATGTGTAATTTCTGATTAGGTACAGCTGTCCAGATCTGTATGAAGCTCCAGATTATAAATATGACACAGTAAGATGCACTAGATTTAGGTAACTAGCTTAATGGGTTTTTGGACGGGAGCCTATCCTTTAATGTGGTATTTAGGGCAGAATGAAGTACTACAGGACCAACCGTGTTTATGTAACTACCTGCTAACAGAAAATAATTATACTGTTGTCAGAATATTTTACTTGGCAAGCATGAGAAGTGAAAATATATTACTTTTATGAGAAGCAATCGTTGTGTTCAGTCTTTTTACTTTAAAGAACCAGGAAAGGACAAAATGCAATTAACTTCATAATGACTGAGTTGCAATGATTTATGAAAAAGCAACTTTATTTTAAAGGGGGGTTTAGAGAGTCACAAAGCAGCCTGAGTTGGAAGACATTTTGAAAGATTATCTGGTTTAACTTTTTGTGGGAAGGGAAACCTGCATGAGATTACCTAGCTCTGGGACCAATCATGTACTGAAAACATCCACTGATGGGGATTTGCCATGTCTCTGGGAGGTTATTCCAGTGGCTGAAGACAGGCTTTCCTGAGGTATTCTTGAAAATTAATTGGTTGTATCTTTTTACCCTTTCCAAAAAGTAGTAAAACAGACAGTTGTAAAATTAAGGAATGCATTAAAAACCCATAAAATAAAATAATTATGTACTACAGTCACCCTGTGGAAATAATTAACTCTACAGGGCATTTAATAAAAAAAACAAGGTTTGACTTTCATTTTCTGTAAGTACTGCATACCTAGCAACAAATAAATCAAGCTGACTCTTTCCATTGCAGAGTACTTTATATGTTCTTATGTAAGATTAGAAGACTGGAAAAATTGCTTTCAGATTGTAAAACTGTTACTGTTCTTCTCTCAGCTGGAAATGACTAAACAAATTGATGATCAAAGAAAGTTCAGACTGCATTTGTTTACTGTCTTCAAAACTGTTGTTCTTTCAGTGTATTGTAATTTCTGGTAAACATGGGGTTCAGTTGGTCATTTCACAGGGAACAGTCAGATGCTGAAACACACCTGAAAGCTGAGTCTGTACATCCGTATTTGCATTGTTGTTGTTGGTTGTGAAATGAACCTGATCATTTTGTAATTCAGAAGTCCCTCATTGGTATTGCAGAGGAACATAGAGATGGGGTTATTTCCCTGTACTTGTACATAAATACTAACACAAGGTCTAATGCCTGACTGAATTAGTATAGTTTGGGTGTACTTTTGTGATTTTGTGGAACAGACTGAAGACATAACACTTAATGGCCACCAATGGGCACTGGATGGTGTTTGCCTATTGTACTGGCAGAGGTGTTAGGCTTGGATGGAAAGATCTAAAGCCTCCTCACTTGAAAGAGAACTGGAATAGCCCTTTCCTAGGGAGCCTGTGTAGGATGTGGAGAAGTGGTGAGTGAAGAGTATATGTTCTGTAATCCTCTTCCCTTTCTTCCTTTAATACACAAGCTGTATGCATAGTGTTAAATGAAATGGGATAGTACTCAAGCAGAAGGACTGGCACTTTTGCTCACATTTTTAAGTTTGTGGGATATTTTGTGATATGATTTTGAGGGAGTCCAACTGCAATTCTCCCAGAGAGGGCCCAGGCATGGTTCAGAGTTGAGTAAAAATTTGACAATTGCCATAGTTAGTTTAGGTAAACAGATGTGAGTTGTATGTGACAGATCATCTTAGGATGAGAGGAAGTTTTTTGGCCCTATTATATTCAGTTAGTTGGTGTATATTAAGATGTTGATAATGTCCAATCCGTTTTCATTTCTTTTCTTCTGCTGTCAGGTTTGTACAGCTCCACATCATGATACTGTGTTCCTCATAATCATCACATGGTTTCCCCCTCCATTCCCAAGAAAACTTCCGTACTAGAGCCGTGACATTTTTCTGCTTTGCTCTTAAGTGCATTTCAGGTGATTCTTTCCACCCTATTTCCCTAAGCTGTCATGTTTGCTGCTCCCCCCCTTAAAGCCTCCGTTATTCTGTGTTATTCAATAAATGATTCAGAACTTCTGTAGTTCAAAGGAGTGGTTTAAAAAGCAAAGCACGTACAACCTCTCTCCTCGTTTCCTAATTTTCTTCCTTCTTCCTTTACATGCACACACGCAAATGTGGTTTTGCTTTTGCTATATTTTAGGTTGTAATTTCCTTATGCAGGATGCATCTGTGCCTTGTCCTGAAAATTTTTAATGAGTAATGGGTAATGGTGATAGGAGAGCTTGGCTTTTCAGAAACTTCTGCTAATCTTTCTAAGACATAATGCTGCTGATGGCCACACAATTGTCCATACATACTATTTATGACTACAATGAGCTAAGGTCACTTACATGTTGAAAGTAGGTTACTGTTCAATTTTGAACACACCTTCTATCTACTTTTGGTTTGATCAGGTGATTCATAAGGAGTCAAATGGAATGCAATGCTTGCTATCTTATAGCACTTAAAGTGACACTTAAAAGTCATCCCAAAACCACAGATTCCTGAACAAAGCCACTTTTGTTTACATGATAAAGTTTGTTATGTATGCTTTTAAAATTGTTTTAAACAACAAAATTAGAAAAATACACCTTTTCTTTGGTTGTGCTTCTACAGATGTAATTGTATAATGCTGCATACTGTCTATGGCCTGGTAATATTATTTATGTCAAGATTTTTATAGCATCTGGAAGACTAGGCATGGGGATGAGTACTTAGTTTATCTCTTTCTGAACTGACTAGAATACTGACAACTCTGTATCCAAACCAGTCCCAGGATGTTTAGTGGGAAGTGCACTTCTCAGATAACTGTACTGTATTTCAGGAAGAATCCAGAAAAGTGCTGTGAGAGCTCAGCAGCTGCTTGGGTGGTTTTGTCCTGGCTAGGGATGGATGTGGTGTCCATACATCCTTCTTTGTGTACTTATCGATTGCTGTAGTCACTTTGGATACAAAGTCATACTCCAAGGAGATTTTCTGATTAGAAATTAATTGCTGGAGTACCCTGAGTAGACTGAGAACTGAAGCTTTGAATAAAATCTTCTTTATACCAGTACCTGAAACATAAAACATGAAGTCCTAAAAATGGTCAAATAATTTGAACAGGGTGCTATAAAAGCTCTGGACAATCTCTTTTTCTCTGAGAAGACAAAAAAAGTTAAATTGAAATAAATTTTACCATGGAGTGTTGATTCTTTAGTTAACAAGTAACTTTTTTTAATGATGAGAAAATAAATTTTTAAAAAGTTTAATTTTGAACTGTAAATACATTTGGGTTTCTTTCCTGTAGTCACTATGAACTTGACAGTTTCTTGGGGAAGGGATGGGGCGAAAATTATATTTCACTTGCAGTGTGTTGCTAAAATTAAGAATAAGTCTTGCTTAAAATTAAGGGCAAGCATATTTTATAAATCTTGCATAGATTGGCCAATCTGTCTTTGAGTATATTAAAACAGACCTGTGATAATAAATTTTAAGTCAAGATAATGTACTAGGAAAAAAAAGACAGTACCTTGCATCGTGATTGATGATTTAAAAATGCATGAAGAGGTATTTCCCACCTGTCTAAATGTTCTGTGTGACAGTTGGCTGGCTGGGATATTTCCCAATCTGCTTGAAGTCTGACTGTCCCCTGTATGTGTTGCTTGTGTCTGGAGTGGTTGGCTTCTCTCTTTCAAGAACAGTAAAAGCGGTGCAGGAAGATAACCCAAGTTCGGTGCTACCACAATCCTATTAAAATTTCATGAATTTTGAGTATCTAGGAGACCAGGAGACCACGGAATGGTAATGCAGCTATTCTGAGGTGTTAAGGTGGCCTGGAGAACACTCTGCTGCTAGAGGAATGTTTTTCCTTAGAAGAAAATGGTGTGGTGTTTCTTTGTAGTGCAAAAGTAAAGTAAGGTTCTTTTCTCAGTAAGCTGAACAGGGAAATGAATGTTTTTGCCTCTTCTATTGCAAAGACTGCAAAGACTTTATTAAAACTGCTTTCTCTTGGCATATGAAACATAATTCAGAGCACTGGAAGGAAATAGACTTTACAGGGAAGAGTTCATCTTATGCTGAATATAGCTAGACTTTCTAGTCCCAGAAGGAGATAAGGAATTTCTGAATTTAATGGTTCCCATCTAAGGATTGGAGCTGAGGTGCCATCCAAAGTTATCTCATATACAAAGAGGATGTAGTTCTCTAATGCTTTTTGAGAATGTAAAATGAACTGAAATCATCATGGTCTCAGGGACACACTGCTGCTTTACAGGAGAGTGCTTGGAAGAACTGCCCTAGAATATATTTGAAGATTAATTGAAATGTTAGGAAACTGAGTGGAAATTTATCTATGGATATTAATATCCCAAGGTAAATGTTACTAATCAAAAGTTTCGGCTTGATTATGAGGACTTTCTAGATGAGATAATTTTGAAGCCCTGAGTAGAAATCAGGCTTAAATAGTAACGCCAGAAAGACATCTTCCTGCTCAAATAGATATATACCACCAAAAAAGTGATATTTTATGAATCAGTAAACAGTTAAATTGGGAAGAAGGTCTAATTCTTAAAATATTTTTAGTAATTGACAGCTCAGAGGTAACTAACAGACCAATGTTATCATAAAACAGTTAACCATGGCACTAGATGCAATTGCTGTAAACTCCTCCATTGTAGTCCATTTAAAATGGCCATTTCCTGCTGTATTAGTTGCCAGGCAGTGTCTGCCTACACAGTATGGTCTATCTGGACTCTGCCTGTCTCTAGGTGGGGGAGCTGTACTCCTTTATCATTGTTCTCTCAGATCTGTACTGGCAAACCATTAAATTTTATGTGTCACAAACCATGTTTATACCCTCCCGATATAATACTTTCAGATGCTGGGACAGTCTGCAAAGTGAGGATGACACATTCACATTCTGCCTTGCACAGTGACTTGTTTGGGATGAAACTCTTCCTGCTCTGTGTAGCATTAGGGTGCAGTTTGTTCTTTACTTAGGCACCTATGTTTACATGCAAAATGACTTCTATGCTTTCATTATGGTATAGTCACAGATGGTATAGTTAATGCCATCTGTGGAATGGGGGAGAAATTTAGCTGAATGTCTACTTCAGTGACCTGGGCTGTTTTCCTGGCTTCATTATCTCTGTTGGTAAGATGTCTAAGGTGGGATTGGTTCAATTATCTGAATATGATCCAGTACCATTTTAGATGTCCCATAGTATCAGGGACATCATCAATTCTGACAGGTACAGGTATGGCACAGGGCCTGTGGGAGACTGGTTGCCTTCCAGAGAGGTAGCTGGAGACTAGATGGGCTATCCAACATCTTGGGTAGTAGTAAACCACTATATTTTGGTAACAGAACCAAATCCTTCAATTTTCAGTAGACATCACAATTTAGGTATCTTAATCTGAAGCTGAATTTCACTCAGGTCTAAGACATTCTTGAAAGGATTGCAAATAAGACATGGAAATATCTAGATTTATATGCTGCTGCACTGGCAGCTTCAGGACAGATGAGATGTCCTTTGATATCTCAGATTGTGCTAGAAGCTTAAGATTATGCAACTGAAGGAAGGGCAGAGTGGGTACTACAGTGTTAACTCAGTTATAATAAAAATTTTTAAAATACAGGAATATAAAGAGAATCAATGAAATCAGTCAAATATTTTGTAGTTATTCCAGTCCAGTGAAGTCTTTGCAACCAAATTGTATGAATTGTGAGCAAGAGTGGAATGTTGATGGTATTTTGTGTTCCAGAATTGCACCAATCTGCACCTAAATAAAATATTTATATAGTGCAATTTACTTTTAAATTTCATCTTATATCTGAGACTGTATTCCTAATTTGAGTTACCAAGATTTTTCAGCTTTATTTCATGTAAAATATACTTTAAAATCTGTATGATGAAATCTTTATTAAAATCATTGAAAATAATGTTTGATTTGAATAATTAATAATATTTAAGGCTTTGTTTCAAAAATGATCCTGCTAATACTGTATGTGACTATACGAGAGTATGGATTGCTCTTTTATTACCAGTAGCAGATGTGACTTGCATTCCTGTTTGATATTGACATGCCTGATAACCAGTAAGTATTCAGTGAGAAGCTAGCAGGAAAGAAAACAGTGGAAAAGATAAAATTCCCAGGATAAACAGCTTCAAATGAATTAAGATAGCCATGTCTGCAGTTCCCTTTAAGAAATACTGATTTGGCTCTATCCAGGCTGGCATGTCTTAAAATTCTTAGAGCTGGCAGCCTAGGAGCTAAGGGGATCCTAAAGCTTAAAGTGATATCTTAGGTAAACAGAAGAGTTGTTTTTTAAACAAAGTAACATGCTGGTGTAAACACAGTGTGTTAGCAGGGCAAGGTGGCTGTCCCTACAGCAATAATCAGCTGCCTTGCACTGTTTGTGGGAAGTTTAAGTGATGCTGTCAGGGCAGTGTGTGGGATAAACCCATCTAGAGCTAATGTGCTGCACTGATCCCGAAGAATCCAGGGCCTCCCAGGCCCTGCGTCCTCACTGCCATGTTAATATCATGGGTGCCCGGCCTGTATTTGGTAGGTCCACTGTTACGGGCTGCTCTTCCCTGGTGACTGGCTCATAGTTTTAACAGTGTGACATTTAAATGGGATTATTCCCTATGTCCACTGTTATGTTTCTCCAGTTACGGGCCAGGCCTAAGGTCTGACATGAGAGCTGTCTTAGCTCCTGGGTCAATTGAGAGAAGGGCTGTGTCTTTGAGGCCTTAGACCTAAATAGATAACATGGCTGTTTTCTCTCTGTGCTGAGTTCAGTTCTGTTTGTAACTTATGCCACATGGGGAACCTGTTCTGGTCACTGTCTTGGTTTTTTTTCCTTTGGCAGTTCCTTTTGCAGTGGTGAATAGCAACCCTGAGTGTTGGGCAGATGTACTTCAGGCGGGGTCTTTTGTGCTGAATCTACCAGGCACTACAAGTTCTTACTTTGTTGTGCATTAAGTCTCAGGAATACCTAGAGCTCATCTTTCTCTCCACAAATGATTTTGTTCTTCACTGAGCACAGGTGTTCTAATAGGTAGCCTAGATACAGCTGGAGGAAGGGCTGGTCTTGCCAGTCTTACAGCCTGGACAGCTTTAGCATTTCTAGATTAAAACACTTGCTCTCCCCCTTCCCTAACCTGTGTCCTCATTCTCCCCAGGTGATAGCTAGAAGCAGCCTGAACAAGATTACAAGCAAGAGTTTACTCTATTTGCTCCTCCTTTATTTGTAGACAGATGGAGCTCTCTTGTTAATGGTGTGAGATATCCCAGGTTTCCCATCAGGGCTGTGGAAAGTTCTCTGGGCCGTGTTGGTCCATTAGTTGCAGGGAAGCTGCTTTATTAATAGTTTCTGTGAATCCACTTGGGCCTTTTGCCACTGAAGTATTAGGCTTGCCTCAATCTCATGGGTCTGTTCCTCCTTCCTGGTATGCAGGTCTAAATATGTTATTGATTTATTACCCTCTAGTCCAGTTAGAAATATTCTTGGGTCACAGTAGTCCTCTGGTGACAGGATTCTATCCTCCTCTCAGGCTTACTCAGCAGGTATATTCTGCTTCACTGTTTCCCTGATTTTTCTCTGTTTTTATTGTAATTTTGTAAGTTTCCCAGGTGTATATGAGATGGATTTCCAATGTGTTTGATTTATTCCATCATCCATAATTTTGGTGGTCTTCATTTTGTGTGTAAGTCTGACTAGTTTCTGTTTCTCCTGTTCTGATTCTTTCCATGTCCTCAGGGTCATTCCAAATGCCTCTGTCCCAATCTTCAGGTGAAACTATGAATTTTGAAGATTTTCACTGTGCTATTGTAGCCTCTGCTTTTTCTTCTAATTTCCTTATTCTGTCCTTTAATTACCTATTGACTGCCAAAGTCATATTTTGCTTGATTTCTGTCTTGGCCTTTTTCTTTGTGAAGTCCCTGGCACTTACTTTGGACAGCAGTCAGACATGCTGCAAGCACTCTACATATTAACATCCTTTCCTTTTCCATCTTTTACTCATCCCTTGCATTCCCTACAATGCTATTTTACCACCTTGTTGGGCCCAACCCCTCCCCTTCTGCATGGGTTTGCTTGTTGGCTTGTAAAAATTCTCTGAGACATAATTTCTAGTTTGTTTGAATACATGTGTTTCCTTCTAAAGGACCTGCCCAAACTGCTGTGCTTGATGTGCCTGAAGGGATTACACTGCTTTCTGCCCCAGTTTTAATGTGGCAGAATAGTTGAGAGAAAAGGTACTCAGCCGTGTATGACCAGTAGGACACAATGATTGTGTGGATGATTGTGTTTAGATTTATTGCTAATACAGTATCTAAACATTGTCAATGCAATATCTAAATAAGAACTCTATGATCTATTACAATGGTTTGTATAATCAGGTCGTGGTCCCTCCCATTGTGTCATAAGGATTCAGTGAGACACTTCTACTTTGTAAATTTCTCTGGGAAGTGTAGGTGCAGCTGGGTGCACTTTGTCTCAGAACTGGCAAACAGATTTGTCTAAAGCAGGTTCAGCTAGAAAATTATCGGTTTACAGTCTTTGACCTTGAAGAATTCAAAATTACAAGGAAACTTAGTAGCTTCTTTAGGATTTCATCTCCTCATTTGAACAGATATTAGTGCTTTTTACTCAGCTTTCCAAAAATGAGTGTTCCCTGTCTGGGCTGGATGTACCCTGCAGGCATCTCAGCCAGGGTAGGATGCCCCCTTCCCGGGAGCTGCCTGCAGCCTCAGGAGACCTGTTTGCCCAGCTGGCTCAATCTCCAGCAGCATTTTAAAACGAGGAAACCTTCGGGCAGGCTTTTATCTCAATACACTTGTCAAGCTTTAACCATTCAATGCTGCTTATTTTGGTAAACTTAGTAATGAACGTGGGACAGACTTTACAGAAGTTTATGTCTTAATAAAATTTTGGCTTGAAAGATAATACAAGTGGCGTATGTTGCAATACATAAAATGCACTCTAATTGGAAAATATAACAGTGGTGATCATAGAAGTGGAAAATGCTTTATAATTTGATGAAGAAGTTTATTCAAATATAATTCATAAGGAAAAGCATCCATGACTTTTTCTAAAATATCAAGTCACTGACTCTTCAGGTAAAGGTTCTCAGTGTCTGCTTCTATTAACTCAGGTTGTCCAAAGGTAGATTGTACATACTACTGAGACCTATTGCTTGTTGTTAACACATTCAAAAAGCATATGAATATATGTAATTCAGTCTCTCCAACTAACGGTAAATATACCATATTTTTTCTTTAGACTTCCTAGTATCACTGATACACTGAGACAGTGCTCAGATTTGACTTCAATATGTTGCACAAGATTGCTTTATATTATTTAAGTCTCGTAAACCCTACCAATGCCAAGAGTAAATGTCTCAGAGCCAATTTGATTTTCAAACAAAATGCAAGCATCCTACTTGTAACAAATTGCCCTGTGAATGTTTATCATTGTAAAGATCAATTAAAAGAAATATGTCATTTTTTAGCATTTTATGGAATAGAATGGGAAGGACCTGAGCTTGTCACAAGATGAGAGAAATGGTGTATCTGTCTTGTGCTTCATAAGGTTACAGCTTTGTGAGAAATACTGGTACCTTGTTAATGGACCCTTAAGAATTAACAGTTGAATTAAAGAAATTAAAGTAACTGCAGATTTTTCGAGGGAAAAAGATTGCTTCATGAGTAGTCAACTAGAAGTATCTTGATATTACTCACATTGCTGCTGTCTTGTACTGAAAGAAACAGTATTGATATTTTCAACACATTTACCTTTATAACAAAAATATTGGGCCTCAAATCAGTTATTGGAGCTAGAAGCAATATAACATGAATGGGACTACATAGTGTACACAAACACTGAGTCTGTCCCTCTGAGACATCATCTTCCCAATTCACCTGAACTTGCACATTGAAATCAGCTGCATTCTTAGGCCAGTAGTGCTATTAAACTGTTGTGAGGTTTGCTTACTTTCCAAACTCTTTAAAAGGTATTTCTTCATTAGGAAATGCATTTTGGAAGAATTATATTAATTTACGTAAATATTTCTATTGGTCTGGTTAGTTGAAGTGTTTGATACATAGGCCTTAGTCTGCTGAGGCTGTGTATGTGCTTAAGTTCATGAATTTGAATAGAGACAGTCAGTCACGAAAAAGAATCTAAAAGGTGCTATTTGTCCATAAGTTGTGACAGCTCAGTTATGAAACTTAGTCTGGTAGGATAAAGGTACTTGAAAGGCTGAAGATACCCAGTGATCGCAGGGAATCTTGGGCAATTATTCATTTCTGTGGTGGAAGGATACCAAATGTGCATTTTGGATTAGATAGTCTATTCATTCCTTTTTTGATTACTTAATGTAGAAGTTGGTTGTCCCGGTTAATCAGTGTGAAGAGATGAGCTCCCCATTTCTTTCTTCCCAGAGATTTAATATTTTTAATAACAGAAAACATATTTTGTTGATGTAGTAATCTTGTTTCTTTCAATCAACCTGTTCAGCCAGCTGCAGTTTTTGGTAATTACTTAGTGCCAAAAGAGCCACAACTACTTGCTTTCCTTCTAACTAAGAGTATATGAATCCCTCAGGGAAGGCATTATTCTGTAACTTAGGCAAAACAATCTGGCTTAATATATTTTAGGTAATTAGTAGAGATATCAATTAGTGATAAGTATTGTAGTCTTTTGGCAGTCATTTAAAGTTGGGAATTGAGAAATCAACCTGTGCTAGAACTGTTGCGTGGTGGTTGTTTTTTTGTTGTCGGTGGTGTTTTTTTGTTTGTTTGTTTGTTTTTGTGTGGGTGGGTTTTTTTGTTTGTTTGTTTGGTTGGTTTGGTTTGGTTTTTTTTTAATTATGAGTGCTTGATATTTTCTGTCTTAATGTCAATGCATAGTGTTGTAAATTATCATACTGCAAAAAGACAAAAAGTATTCCAAGATTGGGGTGAGGGTGCTGTTTATCCGGACTTCAGTCACAGCTGTGGAATCCATCATTAAGCCCTGCTGTTACCATGTGGAGAGCAGTGATGTACTGGTACAACACTTGGTTTGTGCATATGTTGGTAAAGTTGTTTGGTCTCTGCTGCTTTACTTATTGCAGGTAACACTGACTAGTTATGCTGAGGGCTTTTTGTATTAACAGAATCACAAGGAAATCCTTTCTGAATGAGACAGCAGAATGTTTATGTATGAGCTAAGCATGGATAGTATATGATGGAGCTATCATTTAACATTCCTTGAACACTTAATGTAAAATAAACATGCAGAAAACAAAGAGTAGATTTGGAAGTGATTTATTTGGAGCATTTTTTGTGGTCAAGTGTGAGTCAGAACAATTTCAAAAGAAATTCTTCACTTACCTGAATATGTTGCAGTTTTAATAGAAATTTCCTTCTAGTTCTGGCTGACCTGCAGAATCTCAGAGATGTTTAAAATAAGTACCTGTGTTGTTTTGGGGATTTATTTCAGATTGCCTGTTGCCAGAGGATATGTTTAAATTACAGCTACCTTAAATAAAACTTCAAAATTACCTATGTATAATCTATAGTTACAGTAATACTATAGTTCTAGTGAAAGTATAGTTCTAGTAATACAATAGAGCTCCTTGTTAGAACAAGAGATAGATGGTTGTTTTTCATTATTTTGACATTCAATGGTATGACTTTGAGGCAGCTGGATGTCTAATATATAGGGAATCTAGCTTAATAATTTTAAATATAGTTCTGTATGATGGCATGATTTCATAGTTCTACTCAAGAAAGATCTCTAGTCTTTTTCTCTCTTCACTGATCTCTATTTTTTACTTTATATATTCATTACAGTGTTGCATTTTTTTAGTAAAAAGGCTGTTGAAGAAGAAAAAATACCAATTTTTAGGATTTTTGGAAAGGATTCAGCATCTTGGCTCTTCCCAAAATGCATTTTATACCAAATTCTTTATGCATTTTTCCTTTGTTTAGAGACAAATTGTATAATGCCATGCTGTGACTTTATCAGAAGACACTAAGAAACACCATTTACTCATCTAAAGTAGCCTCTACTCAGAATTTGTCTCTGTCTGTGTGAGTATCCCTTCACATTAAAGAGGGTGCTGCTCAGTGAATGAGGCAATCTGCATAAAAACCTCCAAAGTCCCAAATGGCAACCAGTTTACCTCTTTTCCTAGCACTGCCTGACTCCAGCCTGGGGCCCTTCTCTCCTAAGTCTGAAAGCTTTCTGTCAATGTTAATGCACTCATCCATAAATGCTCAGAAAAATTGCATTAAAGATAATTACCACTGCTGTCATGCCCTGGAATTCTATCCTGTGTTGCATTTAGCTTTAGTTTCTTGGGTGCTCAGCAAGGGAGCAGTGGGCATGGAAATTCAGTGGATCAGATTCTGTCTTGTTCTATGCAGCAAAAATAGAATGAATAGGAAAAGAGGGTTGTCTCACTTGCATGGACTGCCCATCTTTGCACATGCATGTGCTGCTTCTTCCACCGATTAGAGAGGAGACTTAAGATGCCTATTTTAGGACAGTCACTTGCAGACCTACTTAACCAAAGCTTAGACAGAATAAGGCAGCCTGCATTTAAGGAAGTGGACCCTATTCCATAATTTCTGTGTCTCATGCTGTAATTGTGATGATTAATTAGAAGAACAGCAATTGCTTCTACTGCATACACTAACTTTTGCTTCTCTAGACTTCAGTAACAATGAAGAGTTAATCCACACACATTTCAGTCTTAGCTTTGAAATGTATAGACCTTCAACCATGACTAAAAAAGAAGTAAATGAATGCCGTAATGTTTTCAGGGGATAAAGACTGCTAGGGTGGATATCTTAAGCCATGTAGACTTCTGGGTATTGCTTTGTGATAGTTTTGCATTCACAGTGGTGAAGTAATTTCTGCAGTGGAGGTGCTAATTTCTGCAGTGCCAACAGCAGGACCCTGTTCTAGGTTTGGCAATAGCATTATTGGAGCCTGAAACACTCAAACAGGCTACCTCACAATTTTATCGAACACAGCCAAAGAGTGCTGAATAGCTCTTACTACACTTCTTCCCTGATTAAGTGCAAAATAATAATAGCCTCAGAAAATATATGAAAAATAAATACTACTTTCAGATTTTTGTGAGGAAAAACTAACTTCTAAACCTTTTATAACGGTATTGCAGTTAGTTGCTTATACTAAAATCCATTTGCCTTTATTAAGTTTCCATGACCACTTTAAATTATATTTATTATTGTGCACAGTGAGAAATACTTTTGGTTCTTGATTGCTGTTCTCATTTCACTATATTTTAAAAAGTTTTCCTGAAAAGGCATTTTTGTATGTTGCAAATATGCATTTGTGATTTTTAAGGAAATGCTGATTAGCTTCCAGGATACTTATATCATTACAAGACAATTCAGCAGAGGACTGCCTGTCTGTGAATTCCTGGAGGAGAAATGTGGGATGGCTCAGGAGCTGGGGATGTGAGAGGGTCAGTTCCCTCATGCTGTGTGTTGCTTCAGAAAGTTTGGGTGCCACTATTACTTTAGTCTTTGAGCTGCTAAAAGTTACTTTGCCTTTCTAAATGGGTACCCAAAGATACTATTTTATTGTCAGGTTTTTACTGAATTCTTAGATGTTACAAATTTCTACCAAGTTTTGCATTTTTTTTCCCAGCTGACTTCTGTCTTCACATACATCACTGTTTCAGGTTGATATTTCTTGACTGCATATTTTATGAAAGTGTAGATTTATCAAAGGTGTGTAACCCAACATTAACTTATTTCCAGTCCAGTGAAGGTACATGCAGTGTATTATATTAAAGCAAGCCCAGTGGAAACTTTGTCTAAATAAAAATATCTCAGCAGCATAAAATATTAATAGTATGTTGAATTACAGAAAAATAATGCTCTTTGAAAAGTCACGTGCTCTATATTGCCATGCCTTTAACTGAATCAGGTATGTTGTATAAGATCTCTCTGTCCAGATGGATGTTGAAAATACCAGGTGATGGAAACTGTTCAACACATTTCCCTGGTTACTCTGTGCCACTGCTGTTTTGGGGAAATACTTATTCTCCAGTGGTAGCATTTTTACAAATACTTTCCCATAGTTTAAGCTTCTGTCATTTCATTTAGTTATTCCTTCTTAGCTCTGCACATTTGATTCCTTGTGTTCAGCCCCCTCAGGGCAGCTTGAAGAGCAGTTTNGCTTTATGTGAGTTAATGTGTATGTGCACTCAGTTTGTATCGTACTCTATGACTGTGAACACATTAAAAAGATGGTTGGGCATCTGTATTTTCATTTGAATATCTGTTGATGAAAATGTTCTATTACAAACATCAGTCAAAAATTATGTGGATTAGGGGCAGTCTTGGGAGAATTTTATGTCCGTGAAATAAATTGATATTTTGTGGCATATATGATCTTTCTTCTGTAAGCTGTAAGTAATTTTAAATGAATTCCCAAGTAATTGCAGCATGATGAAATTCCATTGTGGTGTATATAAAAATGAACTTGACAGCATCCTAGAAAATTCAGTGTAAGACTGGTCAGTGGTAGCTCAGATGATTTTTAGCTGCTGAGAATCTCAAGAGGAGCAGTTCACCAAAGATGTGGTTCTGTGCACCTGTGTGAGTGTAACACAGCAGAAGGAGGAAAGAATATGCAGGATAAGAACAGCATAGGCTTTTCATTGTCCAGATGATCATGAGACTATTTAGTGTTATAAATTAGAGGTCAAAAAATGTCTGTTGCCTTACAAATGACTTTGAGCCTGTCTCTCATATGTCCTCTGGTTACCTTAATGGTGGTATTTCAGAGATACTTTACTCTGAAGTAATGAAAATTAATAGAGCAGTTGTTAAATTAGGTACTTACTTTCTAGATATATAAATCTACAAATTATGTATTATAATTTATTTGAATAATTAAATACATACTCTTTCATGAGTTGTTAGCAACTATCATACAGTATTTCATACCATTGCTGTGATTGCACTGAGTGTAAATGAGCTTGGGAAATGAGAATAACTCCTTCATTACAACCACTAAAACATCACTTCAAAATCTTTCATCATATCCGTACATGCTTGTGACTTTTTCACAGGCTGCCACTCCTTTTTGCTCCTCACCACTCTTTTTAGTGTCAAACAAGTTGGAAGGGTGAAACATGAGAGGGGGAGCTTGTACAAGTCACAAGAGAGTGGGACAACTTCAGGTATCCAGTGATAAGACTTGTGGGAATGGTTCAAATATGTGCCAGGAGAGGCTCAGACCAGACATCAGGAAGCATTTCTGCAGCCAGAAGGGTGGTCAGACACTGGAACAGGCTTCCTAGAGTGGGGGTCAGTGCCCCAAGCTTGTCAGTGAGAGACATTAGGAAATTGTCCTTAATAATGTCTTAGCTTTTGGTCAGACCTGAAGTGGTCGGACTTGGACAAGGTGAGCATTGTAGGTCCCTTCCAACTGGACTAGTCTGTTGTATTCTACACTCCATTCTACAGGAATGGGAAGGGAGCTGAAAAGCATCTGTCAGTTGAAGCTGGAGGATGAATGCTGTAGAGAAGTGTCAGGAGACATGCTGCAGGTTGACAACCCATTGTCTGTATTCCCCTTTGAGGGCTTTCTCCTCCCCATCTGTGCTATACTCTGTTGCTATCCTCCCTTGCCTGCCTTTCTGCTGCCTCATCTGCCTCCTGGTCTTTGCAGCAAGGTGCCTTGCAGCTGTGTGAAAACATGTATCTTCAAAAATTGATTCAATTTGAGGTGGTAGATTCGTTATTCACTAATTGAGTCAGTGTTTCATGTTGTTAAAAGATGGAGAACCTCAGTAGTGAATTTCTGTAATTCGAGTTGAAGGGGTCACATCTAAGACTGGCTTTAGCACTATTCCTCTGAGCATGTTTGAGTGCTGGTGTTTGTTAATAATGAGCATATGTCTGTCATCTCCATTGTCTTTAATTCACTGAAAAGTCCTAGGATTTTCCTATCTCCTGTCATCGTGTTTAGATGTCTTTTTATCTTCGATGTGGCATGTGCTGGCATCTAATTCTTCCAATGTATTTTCTCCTTGTTAGTAAATGACCCACCAGTTACTCTGTGCATTTTACTTTGACATTTACGCTAGGGTCCTTTATTTTTTTTGTTTGAGTGTTTCTTCAGAACACCTGCTATCAATGAAAAATGTGCTCAAACAAATGAAGGCCATTTTGATTGTATACTTCAGCACCAGGTATAAAGATTTACATATGAAACCTGAAGAACTGATTTAAAATCAGTGAGATAACATATTTCTAAGACTTACATAATGCTATATATGCCTGAGATGAACAGATTCATAATTTTTCAAAGATAATAAACATGTTGAAGTTTTGGTAACCTAACATGCTTCAGCATTGGATTGCATTGGACAGTAAAAATATGATAAAATACATTTCTGTATTTAACAATGCCTTTATTCATTATGAAGAATGCCATATTGATGTTTATAGGAAGTATTTCTAAAATTACAGTATAAAAATTTCATCATCAGTTAATCAAGACAAATTAGTTGCTGAAGAGTACATAAAAATAGCAGTGAAATTTATTTTAACCTTATCATAATAAACATAAGGAAATGCTTTTTCAGTGTAGACCTACTGTCATTGGGAAAGAGAAAAGATACAGTAGTTATATTGCTTTGTATGATCATGAGAATTGGAAAGCGATTTGTGTGACCAGAGCTGTAGATTGCCCAGACAGATACTTTATTTATGGCTGTTATTATTATGCTTATGATACCATTAGATGCTTGTTAGATTTGTGTACACAGATATAGTGGGCTTTAACCTGCTTACTCATCACTTTGTGCTGCTACTTTGATAGTGCTTTGTGCTGGTGTTAAAATTATTTTGGTTTTTCGCTTTTTGTCTGGAGAGTAACATCATTGTATGAAATGTTGATTGTGTGTATATGCCTTTCAAAATAAATTCAGCTACCCTTATGTATCTGCTAAGATCCTAGACACTCTGAGAAACCATCTTCTAAGCACAGTCTGTGCATGCAGCTGCTGCTAAAATTCACTTTTTCTACTTGGCCTCGTGTTGGCACACAAAGACAGGTACAATTCTTAGTCATGTGACTCTTATTTGAGGATTGGACTGTTCCTAGATTTATTTATCCCTGTGTTGTGATATGAGGTGGCTTGTCATGGTTCTAGTAAAAACGTGATGAATGTTTTACTGCCTGAAATTGCCATTTTTAGAATCTGTCAAATAGTCCCTGACTCTCTGGAGATTAAATGATATATTAAAACTAGCTCTTTTAATAAAAAACTCTCTATATCAGGTTTTCCATGAAGCCAAGCTCTAGGTAACATGGACAATGAATGTCTCATTTGATGAATTCTAAGTACTGTGAGGGTTTTTTTGAAGTAAAAGTATAGTTTAAAGGAGTGTACTTTACAACAGAAATTTACAAAGGCAGTGATTACACAGTAGATCTTTCAGTAGGAGCATCCTATTAAGTAACATATCTTGCCATATTCACTTCTATGCCGTATCTTCACATTTTGTATTGGCATTCCAGCTGCCTTGGCTATTTTCACTGACACTGGTGTTACAATAGAGTGATCTGTCCATCTGTATCAATATAATTGCAGACTGTATAGAAAACATATATTGGAATATTTGGAATAATTTAGATTTTACTCAAGGACTTCTGGAAGTATATAATATAATATACAGATGGCTGCCAAATGTCAGCCTTCAATGGGGTTGTCATGGTTTTTGCTGAAAATAAGGTAGCACCTTATATGAGTGCAGATAATGCCTATCATTTTTAGAGCATCTGGTATGCAGTAGAGTAGAAAATCAGGCATTATGATCCTTAGCAGGATTTAAGTGATATATGTGGAGCCATTTAGGTGAAGTGAGCATGTTTTAAGGGAAGTAACAGAGAGTAATCAGAATCACACAGTGTGTTTGAACTAGAGACCGATGATGAGACTTGGGATCCAGAGAGAGCAAGCAGAAAGCTTTGCAGAGTCAGAATGCAGTGCACTGCCCAGCAGTGCTGCCTTTATGGTAGGAATAACAGGAGCAAAACAAGAATATAAAAATCTCCATAAGAATTGTACTGATCTTTTGGAGATTTAGAAGAAGCACTTTCTTCAAGACCATTCTTAAGGCGACTACAGATCTCTGAATTTTTCTGTCATTTATTCATTCACTACCATTGCATACAATGAAAAAAAAACCCAGCATATTTGAATTAGAAGGAAAAATAACCAAAATACAGAAGATATTTCAGTGTAGGTTGACAGCCAGCTTTTGTGCCATGATTGTTTTGGCTCTCCTGAGAAGTAACTGCTATTATGCCTAGTTTATTTTATGCCTCCTGCCACTGCAGACTCTTCGTCTGATTAAGGGACTAACTTCTACTGTGAGGTCCTTTTCTTTCTTCTGCATTACCAATGACTTAATCAATTTTGGACTATGCTGAACACAACACAGTGCAGAATAATTCATAACATTTGCTATACTTGACATCGGTAAGGTTTATATTATTGGTTTTGTAATTTATTTACACATCTTACCTAGCTAATAGCTAGAGTAGACTATTAAGATGTTTACCAATGCTTCCTTCAGCTTGTTTCTTTGCAATTAAAATTCTAACACAATTACTACAAATAAATATGTCTCTAAACACAAAAGTGGTAATCATTACCCTATTAGTTTATTTTGCAGTTGAATCTTGAATTCAAAATTGATTTAGCTGGAACAGATAGTACTCATAAATCCTCCTTCAGCTCAGTATGAATTCATGCAAAATGAGCAGCTGAGTTTACTTATATTGCTCAACAATCCTTATACAGCATTACTGGCATTATTTAAGGCCTCCCTAGGTCAAAGATTTGACTACCTTGTAGAAGTACATCAGAAGATTGGATGCTTTGTTAAAGAATACTTCAGTTTATGAAATAAAAATTCCATTGTGCTTGATGACCTTTTGCATATAGAAAAAATCCTGAACATACAGTAGAAAGTGTCCCAGTAGCATAAGGAATGATGTGATGTACTTCAGAATTTCACTGGTAATGTGCCCACAATACTTTATGTTCTATAAAATGGTTTTAGAGCTGATTCATCATTAATATTGTAGAGTTGTACCTACACTACTAGCTTTTCACACAGAACAGTGGAGCTTTGGAGTAAAAAAAGAAAAAGGATGATTTCTTCATCACGTCTATTTGTCTTTCTTAGGTGTATTGAAGATATATATCTGCTATACATATCACCAGGTGAAGGAGTAAAGTATTACAAAATGTTCCTGAACTATAAATAAAACCAGTAACTTTATTATTAGAATATATTTATTAACATTCAGCTCTGAAAAAGTTTTATTTAACCATCTATATTTATGACAATTATACATGAGAAACTTTCTAAAATTAGGAACGGCTTTTGCTTGTAGTGCAAAAGGCAACACAAGATGAATATTTAAGGGTGAGTTTGATCCTTGGTTCTCTCTAGGGAATATCGCATTGCCTGTAGTGCCAAAACTTACAAGACAATTCAGGGTGATACCCACACCCAGGGGTATCAGGTTCTCTTCCATTTTGCTTGCAACAAGTGAGTAGTGACAGATCAGTCTGTTTGTCTAATCTGTCCATCCAGCTAATTTTTCTTTTTTGCCTCTTGCTGCTTCTACAACCTTCTCTCAGGATGTCAGCTCAAATCTGCCTGATTTGTATCCCCTCTAAACCTCCTCATTGTCCTTTTTTAGAGTTTAACCTGTGATTTTTGTCTTTTTTTCTTACAACAAGCAGGTTATATTTCTCTCTTTAGATCTCTTCATAGCATTTTCTCCATTCTGCCACCCATCCAGTCATTCATCATTTGTTACTGTCATCTCCTAGCTAAGATCTGCCTGCTGAGCCAGCCTTCATCACTCTTCTTGCAGGTCCTCAAGGAGAAATATCTTTACTCTTCTCATGTGGTGATCCTCCATGATAACATCTGTAAATTGCATTGGTTCATCAGTGTCATATTAGAAAAGCAACTCTTACAAATAAGAGCGTTTCCTTAAAATTTATTTCTTTCCTGATCCTTAGTATTGAAGGTTTAATAGGAAAAGCAGTGCATAAACTGGCACTGAAATGAAAGATGACTATATTAGCTAGAGCTGGCTGGGATTGGCTCTACTGGACATGGAGGAAGCTTCTGGCAGCTTCTCACAGAAGCCACCCCTGCAGCCATCCTGCTACCCAAACCTGGCCATGCAAACCCAATTAATACTGTAATAATAGAAACATAATAAGACTGGGCCTCTCCTTTCTTTAAACTATAGTACTGAAGAGTATAGCAGGTGTACGTTCATTGCTCAGATACCATTTTTGGTTGGAATTTTGCATACTAGGAAGGACAGGCAAGGAAAACCAGGGCATGGATTATTTCATGTCCACTGAAAAGTCGTGCATTTTTCTTGTCTTATTCCCACTCATTTCTTAAGGGTGTATTTCTAGATCCAAGCATATTCAGTGGAACCTGAATCTCAGAAGAGCCCTTTCATCCTACAAATGAGAATGTGTTGGCACAATGCTGTGATTCAGGGACAGGTTTCATAGTGGTGGATCTAGTGCTGTACTTGTCTGTAGAGAACTTCATGATCCAGTCCTGGCCTTATTTGTAAGCATTAAGGATTTGGCCTCAAAAGACAACTGCTCATCTCAATCCCTAATTTCAGGATGAATTAAGAATTTAAACATCTTTAAAATCCAGGGATAAGTTAATTTTTCCTTAAACATGTCAGTTTTAGAACATATCTCTATTGTTTTTATATTTCTCTTAAATTTAGGGTTTTCACAGCACATTTTATGCTGATCCCATGGCATACAATTTTTAGAGCTGCTGACGCACAAGTAAAAAAATTCTGCTCCAATTTCATGATGTCTTTTGTTTAACCCATTCTGCACTGATACTGATTTGACTGTGTTAGCTGAATGTTTCTATGGACTTCTTACACAAAGCTTTCTCAGATGCTTCTCCTTGAATAAAAACATTATAATTTCTCCTGAAACATTTATTTTCAAATTCATAGAATTTGTCTGTATAAAATTATTTCCATATGGCATGAGAGAAAGATGTTTAATAGGGAACATTAGCCAATACCTAAAATATAGTATAGATAACAAAGGTAGATCTGCATATTTTCCATTTTCTTTTGGCAGATAGCCAGACAGCCACTTACGAGAAGTTACATTTTTCCAAGTTTTTCAGTTAACTACCTGAACAATCGCTCCATTTTTTTTGCTTGCAGATACTAGAATCTGTCTTCATATCATAATGATAGACTAGCTTTTAATTTGTATGCAGCAGTTTGAATTGGTAGAGATGTTTTCTATAGCAGCGTGCATCCTTTGATTAATGCAGGCTAAGTCACTGGAGTGTTCATGGCGGCAGCATCAGTTTTGATGCAGAAAGGCTAGAAAAGAATGCAGAAGTAATAGTAAGCCTGTTATAATTCCATGTCACTTTATTTGTATATTAATTTTTCAAAATCTAGGTTTTTATTTCTTAATATGCTTTTGAAATGCATATTATCTGTTAGGAAGTTATTGAATTAGGAGTTATTGAATGCTCTTTTGGTTTGATTAAAGAATGACATTTTTTTCCTGCACTTCTCTAAAATTCTGGTAGGTAGATGCATGAATTCAAATGTAACACAACTTTTTTCCCTACAAAAGTTGAAATAAATCAGTTTTATGGAAAATTCCTTTCGTGTCTGTCATGTAATTTCAGTTGTAGAAGTATTTTTAAAGTAGGACACTTACTGTGTGTATTGCTTGACCTTGCTTGACTTGGACGTCTTGGACTTTCTAGAATACCCTAGCAAATACTACAGTGGCATTTAACATAAAACCTGTGCTAAACTCTCCATTCAGATGGAGTTTATTTATCCGTTTATTTTTGATTTTTAAACCTTGATCTATAAAGTCACTAAGAAGAGACTGTTACGTATTTAGGTAGCTAGCAAAATTAACATTAAGTTTTCCAAGTGTGCCTAATCAGTGAAATGGCCTATCTTTGCCCATTTCTCTTTAAGCTCCCATTCAGAAACAATTCGGTTCTTTCTCTCTGATATCCCTTCTTATTTTCCACCTAAGTGTATTCTTCAGATTTGTTCCCTTGTTTTCTTGTGTCCTGCCTGATAACTTGTTGCTGAAGATTGATGGAGCATGACATGAACTTTTGCCCTTCTCCTTTATATTTTTTGTTTGTTTGTTACTTTGGTTGCTCCTGTCATCTCTTTTCAAGTTTTTCTGCTTCGTATTTCCTTGAGTGTCTCCTGGCCATCTCTTGACACCTTTTCTCTCCACATTTCCAGATCCCTTGCCCTCTGTCTTCATTCTGGCTTACTCCTTTTCTGGAAAATACTTTATAATGGAAAACAAGCTATATCTACAGTGTCTAGTGCCATGTTTTGTACAATATTTTGGAAGCAGTCACAATACTCAATTTTGCTGTCTGGAATTTAAGAAAACGCTTTTTCAGCCAAGAAAAGAGCATAATCCGTTGCAGGTTTTGGAAAAAACAGAAGAAAATAAAAGCGCAGATAAAAGTTTCTGTTTCTTGTCTATTCTTTCCTTCTTGTTTGTTTTCTTAATGTTTTAATTCTATAGTCACTTCTCTTTTGAAATTGCTCACACTTGCTGTTTTTGTAGATGCATGAAAAGACCCATATCCTTTCTTGAAGCAACCTTTTAAACAAATTAAACAAATACTTATAAAATGGACTTTAATATTCTCAGCTGGGGTAACCATGAAGCTATATGTGGGCAAGAACTGACATGCCACAGTGATTATAAACAATTTTACCTCTCTTACAAGAGCATGCAGTGACAGGACAGGGGGCAATGGCTTCAAACTGTAAGAGAGTAGGTTTAAATACTGCATTAGGAAGAAATTCTTTACTGAAGATGAGGATGGTGAGGCACTGGCCCAGGTTATCCAGAGGAGTGGTGGATGCCCCATCCCTGGAAATGTTAAAGGCCAGGCTGGATGGGGCTCTGAGCAACCTGGTCTTGTGGAAGGTGTCACTGCCCATTGCAGGGGTGTTGTAACAACGTGATCTTTAGGTTCCTTCCAACCTTTAACGTTCTATGATTCGCTCCAGTACTGAGTGCTGTGTATTTTCTGACTGAAACAAAAATCTATCTTATCTTTTCATTACTTCATAAAATTGAAATGATGAGTATGCCAGTGCCATTAATGGCATCCATCCTAAAACGGAGAAAGCTATAGGATTTTTATCAGCCTTAAAAACCCCCAGTATTAAAAACACCCCAGATTATATATGCCAAGGCCTGATGGAGTACTTTTTGTATGAAATGGTTAAAATTCATTAAGAAAATAAACACTTCCACAAAAATATTAAATTCCTTATTAGCTCTGCATCAAGTTGCAGTTCTTGTGTTGGGTTGAGCCTGAGCCAGACCTGTTTTGCAATGAACAGATTGTCTTGCAACATGGTGTACTGCTGGAAATTTTCTTCTTTGAGAATGAGCCTGTGGCATTTTCTGAACTTGAGAGGCTGTTTCCTGTGCTAATCAGGGCAGCTGACAAACCCTTCAGCGTGCTTGAATCGGTGTGGGTTTGTCCAGGTTTTTTCTTTGCCCTGTACACCCTTAGGCACAAATTGACAGATTTTCTTTTTTTTTTTACCAGCTGCTGAGATGGTTGGCAAGAGACATGTAACCAGATGAAAAGGCTTGTTAGCCTGAGACATAAAATTCAGACAAACTGAGAAATTTCCTTTTAACATTTTCATTGTGAATTGTATTTTTTCCTGTTTTTTAAATATTTCATGATGCCTAATCTGCAGCAGCATAAGCTGTTTCATCTGGACATGATTAATTAGGATGCTTGTTGTGAAGCAGGACAGTTTGCAAATGTGGCCAGTCTTAGAGATCTTACTACTCTTTCACCAGAGCTGGGAGAAAAGAGCTCCTTAGGAGAAGTTCTTTGTATGCCTGTTAATGAACAGTGAGGTAAACTGTGAAGGTGGCATATAAAGTTGGAGGCAGGAAGGATAAAAAGATGTTCCCAGATACACAGGAGTATAATGTGCATTTTCATTTGCTTGATGATTCTAAGTAAGGCAGTTGCTCTATTTCACACTCACAATCAAGGCCTACCTGCCAGTTACCTTTATGGAAGGAACAAATTGCTCCTAAAGAAAGGCAGGGCATACACCAAATTTGTATGGCTTTCTGGGTAGCAAGATTAACTAACATTCAAATTGGTGAACAAAACAAGCTGAAAGGTACTTACACTTTTTAGATGAAATTTAATGTCTCTGTTTACTTAGAATCACAGAGGTCTTCCCAGCCTTAGTTATTCTATGATTCTAAGACCAAGTCCATTAACCAGCACTGCCAAGTCTACCACTCACCATGTCTCTAAGTACCACAGCTTAATTTTTTTTGAACACTTCAGGGATGGTGACTTTGCCACTTTTCTGGGCAGCCTGTTCCAGTGCTTCACCATACGTTTTTCCTGAATTTTAATGAATCTAAACCTCCCCTAGACACAATGTCCTCTTGTCCTATCTGTTGTTACATGGGAAAAAAGACACACACCTGTGTGCACCCTCCATTCAGGTGGTACTAGAGAACAATAAAGTCTTCCCTGACTCTCCTTTTCTCCAGGCTAAACAACCCCACCTCCTCATGAGACTGGTGCTCCAAATTGATTTCCAGAATTATATTGTAGTTCTTTAGCCTGTTCTGCACAAATATTCATTGGGTTCATAGTGCTTTACTGGGCTGCAGAACATTACTCCCTAAACAGTTTAATGATAGATATGCTAGTAAGGAGGAGGGTAATGAAGAGCCTGCATAGTGGCAGCTATGGACTCCTATGTCAAAAATAATGTTATTACGTTCCCTCTCATTCATGTAATCTGTGATTCTGCATTTTTCAGGTATTAGGTGTTCACAAATCATAGTGCAAAATGGGTACTGGGATGACTTTTATGGTAATTTAAAGAAAAAACTTCCAAGGAAATACAGTTAGTTTGTACAATTAAACGGTCTATTTTTCTGCCAGGCTCTTTTTCCCCAATATTTTTTAAACATGTTGGCTAATTTCAAATTTATAGGAAATAGAAATTTGTCCGCTACTGTCTTCTTACTGTTTTGTGGTGGTGACAATGTAAAAGCAATGCCTGAAGTCAAGTGTTTGAAAAAGAGTCATAACACTCCTTAGTCTTCTGGAAATGCTGGTTCCTGAAAAAACTGTTGTCTCCCATGGAACTGATCCCAGTCTTTTCCCCACTGATAATACAGCGAGGTGCACTGCACTTAAGGAGTGAACTCTTGAGTCTGGCACAGACTTTTATGCCATCTTTTTTATCCCCTGGACTAGGAACTGCCTTGAAAGTGGGTGCCATTGCTTTGGCTTCAAATGATGAAAAGCCATCTGTGGGCGCTGAGAATATTTTTGGTTTTATGAAATATTGCTGTTATAACTGGAGGACTTTGGCATTAAGAAAAAGAAATGCATCTTTTTGACAGACTGGAAAAATGATACTTGGCCATCTAGGCCAAGGGTGGGGTCTTCCAGCCAGCTGGAATTAGGAATATAATGCCTAGGTATCATTTATGGGTATCAACTTGTTTAAGGGCCCAGCAAGGATTCAGACTTACTCCTGGACTTTAAGAAATTAAGCAGCTGTGTAGATTCATCACAAACAGGTTTCACTGTTACTGGGAGCTTCTCAGGTTGCTTGTTTCCTGGCAGCACTCCTGCTTACTCTGGATTTGGTTTCATATAACTGGTATTTGTTAGTGATCTCATCTGTGATACCTTTTTTTTTTTTTTTTTTTTTTNAGAAGCAAATGATGTGGTGCAGAAAAAAAGGGATGCTTCCGATCACTGATTTTTAGATATATGCCAGGAGCATACAGTGTACTCATATTATTTGAAAACATTATCCTGGGCCCCTTTTTTCCCCCTTGACAAGATAACAGGCTTTGATGAAGTGGCTTGCAGACAGGTTCAAACATGTCTTCTTCACCTTTTAAAATTGATTTCTAGAAATGTTGTTGGAGGAATCAAAGGATATTTGAAGGAAACAAAACAAGTCTCCTTGACATCAGTATGTTTTAATTTAGTACTGTGGCCTGTACAATAAAAAAAAGTATTCTTAAGGCAAGGTGACAAATATGTTAAAAACATGCATCTTGTTTGTCAGCGTATCAGTTGTGATACCACTCTAGGATGAGTTTTAATTCCTTGTGTCAAATAACCCAGAGTAATGACATTACATTACCTGATGCTAACGTTGCTTCTTTCTTATGAATACAAGTTCACTTGCTTGAAATTTCCTTTGTTGCCATAGAGTATCCTATTTCCAGGCAAGACTGAGGTTTCCTGCTTTTTGTTGAATAGCTTGCATTTGGTTTCTATCGAGTTGTAAGAATGTCCCTAATCTTGCATCAGTTACCAAATGCTCTTTCTTGCATAAATAAATCATAGCCAAGAACACTTAGGGTCACTAACAAAAACTAGTATGTAGCTTGTTCCTGCTTCTGATGTGGTTACTAGACTAGTTTCTGTATCCTTATGTTATGGCTATTTCATTAAATGGAATAGGCCCAAGTGTTGGTACCTTGTCCCTGTCATGTCTGCAGATCAGTAGGTGAGCAGCCAGTACTTAGACATGGCCTGAAGTGCAGTATGGGTGAGGAAAACATACTGAGTGTGGTGTGAGCATGAGTGTGTTCTGTCAAATCCATTGAAAAATCAAATGCAGAAAAATCAACAGGAGGCTCTGCAATAAAACCTCCTCAGATTATTAAAATATCTTCAATTTTACACATTTTCTTCATTTCAGCTTCTTTTGTTTTCACTGCATATTTACAAGTGTGTTAATTCAGGTTGCTGCATGAACCATGTATTTTTGGGTATTGCTCACAATTTATCCTGAAGAGGTGGTACAGGAAGGTTGATCATCTTTTTAGTTTGTGCTATTGATCCTCTGGAGCAAGGATCCATAGGATCCTTGTAGACTTCCAAGCAGAGCCTTAAAGCAAAGATATGCTTTCCAGTGGCTTTGTGAGTGAAGGCTTACATACCTTTCTGCTGTTTAGATATCACTAGTGTAGTCCTGCAGTTTGAATATCAGTTTGTCAAAAAGTGCTTCTTTGTAACTGTTGGCTCTCAGTCTCAAGTAAGATAAATTAAAATGTATTGCAACTGAAGCAGATGAGTTGTCTTCTATTGTGATAGGAAATGGTATCATCTTTTGGATGAACTGGGAGATCCTGATAACATACAGTGAATCTCTCAACATCATTAAACTTTACATTTGGCTTAATAAGTATGTTGGCTGCATAGTCTTAATGATGCAGCTTTTCTGTAAATGAAGTCTTCGGTGATGGAACAATGGATGTTTAAGAGGATGTCATTGTAGAGAGGTGGACATAATCATTCTTATCAGCACTGAATGTTTTGTTTCCTTCTTTTGTGCTTTTTTACCAGTAATGAATAAAAAGTTTGTGGTTTTTATATATAATTATTTGTTATATATATATGTACACACTCAGTATTTTCCTGTCTGAATAGCAGTCAGAGCCATTCTTTGGTGACAGAGCACACTAGGAAGCAAAGGTCATACTCTGAGACTAAAATCTCTCCCACCTCTCAGCAATTCTTTGCATTTACCTGGAGTTTCATCATCTCTTCTGAACTTCAGTTTTCCTGTCAGTCTTTCAGATACAGATGACTTTCTGAGCCCAAGATCTGAAGTCACATCCTAAATGAAAACTACTATTTTGAAGGTTTGTAGACACCTTTTAAATACTTTGATAGCTGTTTAAGTAGAGATGAGCAGCTCATTAGTGGTATTGCTAATGGAAAAACCAGGAGAAGTCAGTGAGAAGCCTGAACTTCAAGCAAAATTTTATACTGGTTCTTAACTTTAGTAATAGCATCTTTTCATGGTTTTCAATATTGTGAACTTCCAGACATCAGTGTTATTCTGCAGCTGTTCTACCTCACAGTACAGAAAAATCTGAAAAGGGCTAAATAAGAGCAGAAAGGAAAAACATGCCTGCTGGTTCATATCTCTCTTTTGCTCTGAAGACAGAATAGCAGACGTTATTATCACTAATAAGTCCTAGGACTGAAGAGAGTAAAGAAACTGTGAAGAAACAGAAGAGCTTACTTCTCTGGTTACTCCAGCTGTGTAGAGCAACCCACTCAAGAATACCAGCAGCTTTCAGATAGTCAGGGATAGGTAATGAATATGTCACTGGTGGACTTACCTGTGATTTCATTGATCGATTCATGTTTCACCCCTACGTACCTGTTCCACAGCACACAATATGTAGCACAGCATGGATGTTTTCTCTTCAGATTGATCCGTGAGAACACTTCAGTGTGTCCTGAAGTGCCTTGTTGAATGGACTTTGACACAGCAGAAACTACAAAAGTCTTTAGCAAAAAGCTACTTTCTTTTTCTTACATATCATAGCAGTACAGTTTTCTAGGGTGTTAAATTCAAGGGCACCTAGAGATATGTTCACAAATAAATACACTTGTGATGTTTCTGTTGGGTTTTGCTATATTTTTTACTTGTCTGAGTAAATCTTCATGCTCTCTGTTCTTCTTATGAGTAGTCTCATTCTCAGATGAAAGAAACCCAGGATCAAATAAAAAGTATTCAAACAACTTTCAAGTTTGTCTTTCATTCAACTGGTGGCATATTCATAATACTATCTAAGCTGCTCTGAAGGTAAGAGGTAAGAAGGGAGAACTGTACTATGAACAGCTATTTAGTGAACTGCACACCATAGTTAAAGCAATACTGCTGCCAACAGCAAACTTTCAACACAGCCTATGCAGGTTAACTGTCCAAATGTGTTTGACTTCAAAAACACTTTTGAAAGAACTTTAGTCTTTAAAATGTTACCGAAAGGCTTGTTCTCTTTTTAACAATTTGGTAAAAAATATATTTAATGAATGTCGTAATTGTTCAGTCCCTTTAATAATCCTGATATAATCCTAATAATAGTCCTTTTTTTTTCCAAAGCAAGAAAAAACTTGTATTTTGAAGCTAACAATGCTGTCACTCTTTAAATCTTATCAGCAACTTTGTTTAGTAAGTCATCACATTCAAAATGCATCCCAGATCTTTTCTTTATACTGCACTTGCTGATGCTGACCTTTAGATTGCTGTTGGTTATTTTTACTGAGGTGAGAAAGACTCCATCAATTTCCTGCAGCACATTTCATCTTAAATAGTATTTTTTTTGATTGCAGTTGGTACCTAACTAGAATTACATGGGATAGTGCATCAATGATTGTGGGACTATATTCAGCAACTGAACTAGGATTATATGGACTGTTGTCTTGAGGAACTACTTGGTAATCTGACTTAAAACTCTCTATGGAAAGCTATCCATCTGAGCAGATGTTCATAAATTAGTTAAGAACTAATATTTCCATTTCGGGACTTTTCAAGTTATTTAACAGTACTGGTATTCTCCTTATAGCTTTTTTAATCTATACTGATCTAGGCATAGGTCAGTAGATGGATAATTACATAAGGTAATTATTTTTCTGCCAATAATATAATTTGGACATGAAACTAGCATGTGACATAACTTTGCAAGCCGCTGATTATACAATGGGTAGAGCCAAAGTAGTGACCGGGCAGTAAAATCAGTTATCAGTATAGAGACGGGGATGGAAATCTAAGTTTTTGTACACTTTCCTTTTCTCCTTTGTATTCTTGTTAATTCTCTTTAATTTTCATTTAATTAGAAATACAAAGTTCTTTAGATCTTTAATTACTTTTCTACCTATATTAGTACATTTTGTTAATAAAGTTTGCTAAGGATACAGGGCTTATGCAATCATGCTGCTTCTGTCTTCTAACTTTTTCTGCAATAACATTTAAATCTTTTGGATAAGTTCCAGAAATTTGACAGACAAGGATAAGTCTGAAATTTATTGCATTTATAGGATCCTAGGATGGTTCACATGTCAAGGGGCCTTGGGAAATTTCTAGTGCAATCTCCTGCTCAAAACAGGGCCAGCCAAGGGTTCAGACCAGGTTATTCAGGGATTTGTTCAGGTGGGTTCTGAAATCCTCCAGTGGAGAAGATGGTATATCTGAGCAACCTGCAGCACAGCTGGACTGTGTTGAGAATACTTTTCCTTATACACAGGCCAAACCTTTCTATTTTCACCTTCTTCCTGTTTTCTGTCATCCCTGTTTCACACTCCTGTGAGGAGCGTGACTGTGGGAACATCAGCATTGCTGAGCTGCTGTTGGATCCCTCAGAGCTGTCTCTTAGCCACAATAAACAGGCACAGTTCTTTCAGCCTCTTCTCCCAGGGCAAGTGCTCCAGCTTTGACCACCATGAGTGGCCTCCACTGACCTTGCTCCATTTTGTCAATGTCTTTCCTGTTCTGGGGCAGAGAGGGCAAATCTGGCCCCAGTGTTACACGTACATAAAGTCTAATGAGTACCCACTAAAGGATACAGTCACTTTTCTACATTTTCTCTATGTTCAATACAATAGGCAACCCGATAGATGATAATGGCTATAAAGTCCAACAATAAAAAATACCTGCATTATGAATTAAACTTTCAATGGACACTGTTTTCAGACATGCCCAAATTGAAAAGACCTTCAGTGCCTTATGGGACAGAATCTAATCATAAGAAAAGAATCTGTAAAAGACTTAATTTTATCAATATGGATGCTTTCAGCAGTTCCCCAGCGTAGTTACATCCTATACGTAAAAGTGATTTTTTTTTTCAATCTGTAATGTGACAAATAGATGCTTTCCCCTCCTGAGAAGCACTAAGTACCCATTTTTGTTCCTTCTCACACTGTGCCTGATTTTGCATGTCTCTGTCATTCCTTTTTGACTTGTCTTTCAGAATTCTTTCTGAACGTAGTTTTACTGGCCACTTTTCTTGCTTGAGAGCCAAGGTGAATCAGCTCGAGTTAATACAGTTACTAAGCTTTTGGTGATTTTGTGTGTAGAAAAATTCAGTTTGTATCTGTCTACAACAGAGTACATAAACATGTAGGTTTGACCCACAGTTATCTAACAGGTATTAAATTCATCACTGGCAGAGGTATTGCCTTACTTGTGTCTGATGTAATAAGAATTACTCCCTTATCCTCCCTGAATCATCCCAACTAGCTGTGTGACTTAATGAGTATGTGCACGTAAATTCAAGGAATGTTGTTAATGCAGTGTGTGTGAATATGTTTCTCAGTGAGTATAGTGAGCCAGTGGCTAATTTCTCAGTGCTCATGGCTGATTGCACTGTCTTATACCTGCTCCCAACTCTTGTTAGAGACTCTGTATTTTACTTTTAAATTACCAGTTCCGTAGAGTTTGGATGCAATTTTCTTTACTGGAAACCTCTTAGGATGTTCCCTTCTCATGAATTAACTTCATTTTAATTTGTCCAACTATTGAACCATCTGCCTTTTTTTTTTCCTGACTCAAAATCCAATGGCCCTGCTTTCAATTAAAATGTAATGCCTTAGAAAATGAGCCTTCATGTATGTTTCCAGTATTTTCTCTTTCTAAAAATATGCTGGGATTTTTGTTAACACCATTACAGGTATTCAGAGTTTCAACTGTGTAATTTTTAATGAACCTTAAATTAAAAAGGTCTTTCTAACTTAGAGCTGTCAGTGATTTAGCGATCGTTATTTTTCGCTGACATAGTCTCATTCTTCCTCTTGCAGTTCAAACATTCTTTCAATAACCTGCAGAAAAAGTGTACTTCTTTGAGTACTAGATAAGCTTGATATACATAATAGTGCATGCATGCAAGAAGTTGGTGATACTCCCATTCTGGAAACATACCCATTAGTAGAAACATGTGATTGTTTCAGAAGGCTTGACCTTGTTAACAGCAGCCCATGATTCTTGATTGAAGCAGTACCGGTACTGCAAATGCAAAGGCAAGAAAAGTCAGATAGGCTGTAGAATTCCTTCAAGTGGGAGGCAAATGTTGACAGCAGAAAGGATTGTGTAGATCTAATTTTTTTGGTGGGTTGGACAGACTGACAAGAAGAATATTATTTTTTGAAGAGTTTTGACATGACTCTTAGGCATAGTAAAAAGATGTTTGTACTCTGGGATGCCTAATTTTAATAGAAAAAATATATTCATGTGAGAAGTTTTGTAATAAGTGTCAGGGACTTTGAAGGGAAATATAATTAACATCTTTTTATTGGCACTGTAGGAGTAAAGCAGAGAATACTGAAGAAGAGCTACTAAGTTAGCTTTCCATTTTATAAATCCATGAAGGAAAAAGAAGCTACTCTCCTCAAAAAGAATCAACATAAACAGGCTGACAATATATCCAGAATTTTACAGCTCAAAGTCTGGAGATAGCTGAAGTTAGATTTTCATAGGGAATAATATCTAAAAATACATAGGTAGATATGTCTTTTTGTCTCTGATACTTTTCTAGTGAGGGCCTCTTTTTGCATGACTGAAATATGCATGTTTTCTTCCAGTTGAGAGGGATAAGATACATGTATATTATACAGAAGCAAATTAATGGTAAAAGGCAAAAATGAGGCATATTTAAGGATTGATACTGGAGGAGGTAGTTGAATAGCTATGTGTCTCCTTGCTTTAATTTGCTTAGCTCAGAGCAAACATGTGTGGAAAATATATGAAGTGTCTTCTTGAAATGCTTTGTTCTCACTTTTTACCTAAGGTCAGTGGTGCAGAAAAAGTACCATTGAGATCCTTGTGTTTGTTCTCTGTGGAGGAAGGCTGTTGATTATGGACATTCTGTTTCCACTGGTGTAGTTGGTTGATGCTGGCTGGATGCCGGGAACCCAGGAAAGCTGCTCACTCACTCCCCTCTGCAGCTGGACAGAGGAGAGAAAATTTAACAAAGGATTCAAAGGCTCAAGTGGGTTGAGATAAGGACCAGGAGAAAATACCCATCAATTAGCATCAAAGACAAAACAGGCTGAACTGAGAGATATAAAGTGAATTTATTGCTAACAAAATCAGAACAGAATAATGAGAAGTAAAGTAAAACCGTAAAAACACCTTTTCCCCACCCTGCCCCCCCTTCCCAGCTCTACCTCCTATCCCAGCGGCGCAAGGAGGCAGGGAATGGGGGTTGTGGTCAGTTCATCACCCGTAGCTTCTCCTGCTGCTCAGGGACAGGAGTCTTTCCCTTGCTGTA
The DNA here is from genome assembly GCA_013400775.1 of Chaetops frenatus. Taxonomy (NCBI): domain Eukaryota; kingdom Metazoa; phylum Chordata; class Aves; order Passeriformes; family Picathartidae; genus Chaetops; species Chaetops frenatus. Next base: position 293,232 of record VZTR01024231.1, read on the forward strand.
CCATGGATCCCTCCTAAGGGAGACAGTTCTCCCCAAACTTCTCTAATGTGAGTCCATCTCACAAGAAGCAGCTCCCTTTGAACTACTGCAGTGTGAGTCCATCCCACAGGCAACAGTCCCCCTCAAACTGCTGCTTCATTGGTCACTCTTCCACAAGGCACAGTCCTTCAAGGACAGGCTGCTCCAGCATGGGCCCCTCCAAATGCTCATGAAGAGCCAGATTTGTCTCCCAGAAGTCAGTTGTCCATGTGACAGCCACCTCTTTTCTTTTCCTTTGGGGGATTTATCAGTGACTGCACAGAAAGCTAAACACAAGCATGAGGGGTGCAATGAGTGCGACATCTCACTAAAGGCATTGGTTCTGTTTTTGTAGTGTGTGTTGCAGGTGACCATAGTTTTCCCAGTTGGCAAGTTACAATTTACGACTAAAGCAGGTGGCTGCATGTCAGTGCTGCGAGCCAGCAAGTTGGCAGATTGATTCTGGCCTGGATTCCTCCCTGAGACTGTCTTAGTGCTTCTTTTCTGTGGTGGTACTAGTCATGGAGTGACACGAGGGGTGTACACAGTAGAGGCCGACAGTAGTTCAATAGAAAAATTGAATACATTTTGTCTTGCTCCAGTAATTAATGTATTACCTCTCTCTTTTGAGAAGACTCTTCTTTTTGCTCCAGTCTTACTTGAAAGTAGCAGTTCTAAAAAAGGGCACACCCCTGTTTTTTGATGACTTTGGTAGTCTTTGGCCATGGTCTGACCAACCTGTAGTCTGTACTGCTACTCTAAGCATTAAACCTCAGGCTTTGTAAAGGGCATACCATGGAGGCAAATTTTTCTATGAAGATTTTGGAGGTTATTTTTAAAGTCTTTTAAAAAGAAGGAGAAGGAAAAGCCTTTTCAGAGGTGTGCTAGCAGGCATTAGATTTAGATTGGCATTATAGGCAATGCCTTTGAGACAGAGTAATTGTAAATTGACTTCACTTTTCACTAGTACCTTCTGAGAAGAGTGGTAGCAGGAGGAGTTACTCTGGGGGATGTTTGAGATAAAGCATAAGAAAACAGGTGGGGAAAGACAAGAGATTGCCTAATAAGTCATTGGTGTCTTTGGTACCAGGGCAAAAAGGAGAAAAAGTACAGGGAGAAAAGGCACTCCCATACAAAATGTTCAGTACCCCATTTTAAACGCAAGTGTGTACCATAGAACAGAATGACACAAGCAGCACTGAAGTTTCATGCCTGTTATTCTCCTAACCTGAAAAGGCCTTGCAAAGGTATCTTTAGATTTCAGATGTGTTTTGTGATGGAGAATAGATCCTTAGCCTCACGCTTGAGCATTGGATTTGACTTTATTTTTTGCAATTGTTAGTAGGAGCTATTTTGCTTCAAGTGCTATCATTCCTGACACTGGTAACAGGGCATATAGTAGTTTTCTTTTTGGTAGGGTGTGCTACCAGGCTTATGCCCAGCATGGCTGCAGGACCTCCACCGGGATCACTTCCTTGCCACTTGTGGTTTAGTGAAACCAAACTGGCGTCCTCGCTGATGGCGCCGATTCCACCCCAAGGAGCTTGGGATGTCCTGTTCGGGTCTTAGAGCTTGTTCCTCATCATGTTCCATCCTCCTTACACTCTCTCGCAATGTTTGGTGCCGTGTGCTGCAGGACCTCCCCCGGGTTTGTCTCCTTGTCACCTGCGGTTCAGTGAAAGAAATTCGGTGTCCTTGCTGAAGGCGCTCACTCCTCCTTGGAGAGGCACGGATGCCCTGTTCAGTCCTTAAAGGCTGTGCCTCATAGCTTTCCATCCTCCTTGGATTCTCCTTCAGGGGCAGTGTGCTGCAGAACCTCCCTAGGGTTCGGCTCCTTGTCACCTGCAGTTCTCTGTAAGAAACCCGGTGCCCCTGCTGTTGGTGCCTGCTCCTCCCTGAAGAGGCACGGATGTACCAGCCATGCCTTAGAGCTCGTCCCTCATCGCGTTCCATCTTCCTTAGATACTCCCTCAGTGTTTGACTGGAAGAGCTGCGTGACCTCTGCTGGGATCGGCTCCGTATTGCCCTCGGTTCTATGAAAGAAACCTGGTATTCTTGCTGATGGCGCTGACTCCTCCTTGAGAGGGCACGTTTGGTCCTTTGAGCTCGGCCGTTGTCATGAGCAGTGTTCTGAGCCCTGCTCTGCCACCGTCTCCTGCTGCTTGAGTGGTTGTAGCCCTGGGCCCGCTGGCCCCTGGTGCGGTCGTCACGATGCCGCCTTGAATACCTGCTTCGGCTCTTCTCTTGGGCCCTGCCACGGCTGCCACCGTGGCTGCCACCGTGGCTGCCACCGTGGCTGCCACCACGGCTGCCACCACGGCTGCCACCACGGCTTCCGTTGCAAGACTTGTGGTGCTGGTGTTCCGAGGAATGATGCCACCACCTTTCTGCAGAGCTGGAGGACCCAGCTTGTCCTCCTTCAGTATGGCTGGCAGAACTGATGGACTCTCCAATGGAGTACACCTCAGAGTTAGTGTCTCTCACCAAGTGGGATGCATGTGGGAAAGGGTACTGGTAAATCAGGCCCCCCACTTGTCTGTGGAACCACTCCACCATGCAATAAAAACAGAAAGGGTGCCGACGCCAGCTCACGGAGCCTCGGTCCTTAATGGCATCCAGGCAGATTGGGCACCTTAGGTTCTCTGGAGCACCTGGACGTGCAGCCCGGGACACCTGGCTGGTGCTGGCAGCAGGGGAAGAGGTGCCACTTGCTGCCCAGTCTTCCTCTGAGGCCATTTTGCCCTGCAAACCAGAGATAAGCTGATGTGTTCCCTGGTGCTGGGGACACAGTCTGCAGCCAGCAGCAAAGCTACTTAAGTTGAGCATTAAAGAATTTCCCTCTGCCTCAGGACAGCACTTGGGCTGCCACCAGTGCCAGGGACCATCCTGGTGCAGATGAATGACACTGGGGTGTTGGCATGTTACAGCTCTTGAGGCAGGATGGTAACTGACCTCTCTGATATGTGCAGGCTGGAGCTGGGAATCTGGGAAAGGGATTCCTGGCCTCTCAGCAACTGCAGCTAGAGCCTGAGTGCATGGCAGGCTGGGACCAGCACCCTGTCAGTGTCCTTGTCCAGCAAATCCTCTCTGTGCCTTCAGAAAGCAGGGATGGGGATCCTTTGCCCCACACCTGCAGATGTTTGTCTCCAGTGGAGGATGCCAGACACTGGCCTTTCGAGGCTTCCCCAAGCATTCAAAAGGCTTGTTGCCACATGTGTCACAATGACTCCCTGGTGACATCATGGGGCTTTGAGGGACCATACCCAGAAGACACTAACTCCAGCCCCAAGGAATAAAAATTTCCAAGATGGTTCATCTCACACAACTGCCCCACTGTCAAGCAAAATCCTAATGCCATATATTTCATATAAATTCACAGGTTTCACTGATCATTCCCAGCCCTATGTTCTGTTTTAGAAATAAACCATCTCAAGGCATTTCTTACTCCTCAGTCAACTTTGCAGGTAAAGAGTGTGATACTCCACTGGAGCAGCCTGTCCAGTGTGCGACTCCCCATCATAGGTAAAGATGGATATACTGGAGAGTGTCAAGTAAGAGTTCACAAGGATGATGAAGGGTCTAGAGCATCTCTCCTGCAAGGAAAGGGCTAAGAGTGCTGCCTCCAGGCTGTTCAATCTGGGGAAGACTCTATAGGGGATCTTTTCCAATGTATATCAATACCTGAAGGGAAGGTACCAAGAAGACAGAGCCAGGCTCTTTTCCGGGGTGCCCAGTACCCAGAACTTCCCTCTCAATATTGGGGAACTTTTTTTTTACTGTGAGGGTGACCAAGCACTGTCGGGGTGCTTGTGGGCTCTCCCTCCTTGAAGATGATACTCAAAAGCTGTCTGGCTGTGGTCATGGGCTAGTTGCCACTGCTCCCTGGTGGAAACCTGACATCCCCACTGACCCTGCTGCCTTCTTGCTGCAGTAGTTTTTGCCCTGTAGTTGTGGGCTTACAGCCTGGCCCTCATCACAATCCCTTCTCATTTGCTTCTCTCCCTGTGTTTGACCTTAACTGCTGCAGAACCTCCCCTGAAATGGGCTCTCTGTTGCCCTTCATTCCCTGAACTCGACTCCCGAATGCTGTTTCTTGTGCCTCCCATAATAAGCTGGGACTAGCTCTTCTGGATTTAGAGCTCGGTCTTGGTGCATCAACAAACTCTTGTTCACATATGTCTGATAAGCCCAGCTGAAGAAGTCTTTCATTAACTTCAGCAACGATGCCACTTTCATTCCCAAACTTCCATGTACTCTCACTCAAAAGCAAAGCGCGAGACTGGGACTGGTTGCAAGGCCTAGTACACAATTCAAAGGGGAGAATTTTGTCCTAACCTTTAGTACCCCTCCCTACTGACCATACAGACTTTTAAGTATCTTCAGCTTTACAGGAGAAAGAGTATAGTTGTTTATGAGGCAAATGGCATCCTGGCCTGTATCAGCAACAGTATGGCCAGTAGGACCAGAGGAGTGATTGTTCCCCTGGACTCAGGACTGGCGAGGCTGCACCTTGAGTGTTGTGTGCAGGTTTGGGTCCTTCAGAAAGACACTGAGGGGCTGGAATGTGTCCAGAAAACAGCAACAGAGCTGGGGAAGGGTCTGGTGCACAGATCTGAGGGAGCTGGGGTTGTTTAGCCTGGAGAAAAGGAGGCTCAGGGGGACTTCATTGCTCTCTTCAACTACCTGAAAGGAGGTTGTAGTCAGGTAGGGGTTGGATTCTTCTCCCAGGCAAGTAGTGACAGGATGAGAAGACATAGCCTCAGGCTGTGTCAGGGGACATTCAAGTTGGACAGCAGGAACCATGTCTTCACAAAAACAGTTGTCAAGCATTGGAACGGATTCACCAGGGAGGTGGTGAAATGACTGTCCCTGGAAGTATTTAAAAGACGTGTAGATGTGGCACATAGGGATGTGCTTTAGTGGTTGACTTGGCAGAGCTCGATTAACAACTGGACTTGATCACTTTAAAGGTCTTTTCCAACTTAAACTTCTGTGGTTCTGGTGAAATATATGTCTACATGTAGATTCACTTTCTCCACCTGCCTTGTAGAGTTATCTCATTAAGTACAGTGTTCTCAATACATTTGGGAAATTCCTAAATTTCATTTAGTACTTACTGTGCTTGTAATACTTTTCCCTCTTTGTGCACCTTTGTCTCTCCCCTCTCTACCCCCATAGTACAACCCTTTGAATAATTGCACTGGATCTATTTTCAAAGAACTTTTTATCTATTGAACCTGCCCAAAATGAATATTTTTCTTACTTAATTGGTGCTTGCTGCTTTCCAGTTAATCTTCCACTGAATGCAACATACCACATTTTTTTCCATGTATTCAAGTATTTTATGATAATGAAATGTTCTTCTGATGCTTTTAGTGATTGTAAATAACTTTTTAATCCTAAATTATTGAATGTATTTCCCATCTGAGGTCTTTTAGGTGTGTTCTCTGAGAGGTTTTAAAAGAGCTTATGACTGTAACATTAGAGAACTGTCTGCTGGTGCAGGCTTTAAATAAATTACTTGATCTCATAAAAGCAGCATAAACATTTATTAACAAATCATGGCATGGGCTGTTCTTTTCAATACATTTTTTCTTTATGCTTGTTGAAAGGCAAAGAAACTTGTATATAAATGTTAGAACGTGCTGTGGCTGTGTTCCTCCTCTCCACTCTTGCTTTCGGGTCCTTGAGGCAGCATGTTTCTGAGACCCACAGTTGTCCCTTTTCAGCTATAATTCAGTTATAATTAGCTCATTATAAGCATTGCCATTTTCTGTGCTGTCAACAATGTCACTGCTGCAAAAGCAGCTTTTTCAATAGTACCTGTGCTGTCAGGGAGCTCTCAGGCACTGTATAAAATGTCCTTTGCAGGATGATGAATTCAATTATATGTTGTTATCCATCAGTTATAGAGCTTTAGGGAACAAAGAATTCAAAACTATTCTACCTGAAAATATTTTTGTTTCTTTTTTTATTCTTTTTTTTTTTTATTTTTTTTTTTTTTTTTTTGTAAATTCTAATGTTCTACAAATTAGCTGATATATGTATCTATATCTATATATATCTCATGATTTTGTACCGCATTTCTTAATTGAAGAATCTTTTGGAGCAAGAGTTAACTTTATTTCTTAGCTTATTTTGTATAACTTTTAAGTACTTCCAAAGTTTTGAATGGAAACTCAGTAACAACAAGAAGTTTCTTCAGTTTTCTAGTATTTGTACTAGAAGTTAGCTCCTCCAGTTAGAATCCAGCTTAGTTCTGGCAGGTCACATTTGCAAAAAGCATCAAGCTGTGATGATGTTATCCCCTTTAGAAGACTGATAGCTGGAATTGTAAGCCTCATCTATTCCTGCTCCTGCTGAGATCATTTGGCCTCCCTTTCAGCTGGGGAAGAATTAGTTGTGGAATGTGACTTGTAGACTGTCACCTCTGCCTGTCAGCACTGCTGACAGTCCAGGTTCTATTAAAGACAACAGTCCCTGTCATGTGAGTGCAAACAGCACAGGTGTTCAGTGTACAGTCTGGATAGGAATGTGTAAGTTTAAACTTCCTAAGGATGACAAGTATCATGTTACTGATTGTTCTGTTTCGTGATATTTTTCAGAAATGGAAAAATTTCAGGGTTCGGAAGGCAAGAAAGAAGATGAAGAAAAGAAATATCTCGATGTTATCAGCAACAAAAACATAAAGCTGTCAGAGAGAGTTCTGATCCCTGTCAAACAATATCCAAAGGTACTGTAATTCTAGTCTAACACTTGCTTAATATTTATTGATATAAAAATGAAAAACATACACTTAAACATATTTAGGTACTCATAATATGCAGGTTTTGTGATAGTAAAAAAAAATAAATTAAGCTCCTATATAAATGTATCTGTTAGCTATTAGGTTTTTTAGCTTCTGTCTCAGGGCCTTTCAGAAAAGCAATTAAAGTGAATGAGATTTTTTTCAGATTCAGGTAGGTTTTGTCCTTAGGCAAATTGCTGAGGATTTTTCTCAGTTGCTTTTTTTTCACTTATATCATCCTTTTATGAAATAAAATACCAGTTACCAAAGAAAAAAATGTTACAGTAACTCTGAAAAGCTTCCTCATAGAAGAGTTGGGGGATTTTCTCTCGTGTAATAAGTTCTAAAAGAACAAGTGTCAGGATTACTGCAGGCTGTGATGGACAATGTTCATTCCTGTTTATTAAAATCAAATCTCTTAGCACCTCAGACTTTCTTACTAGTTTTCATTGCTGCATACTCTACTTTAGGAAAAGGATGTTACTTCCTGAAAAAATCAGCTGCTTGTTGGAAGTTTTGGTTTTTAATTTTTATAAGACAATACTGATTTTTTGGAACTTGGATGTTTGTTTGGTTTTCTTGTACAGTTTGTTATTTTACATAAACAGTTGTTCTAATAGTATTCACACTGAAATGATAAACATCTCCATTTGTCTCCAGAGTATTTTTTCCTTGCTGATTTATTATCACGTGGTATTTGGTTCACCATTAGTCTTGATTACACTCTTTGCTTTTTGCTTTATATTTTCATCAGAGTAATAAATTACAGTTGGTAAAAAGCTCATCAAACAAAAGGAAAGTTGTAAAAAAATTGAGATTCAATGATTCCAGCTGATATTTACCTCCTGACTAGTGAATATAAAACTGAGATCATGTAATAATCCAAAAGGTAAAGGCCTTAGAAACATATACGGTGCTATTAGGAATTACTTTCTTGCTGCATAGCCTGAGGTGCTTTGCCTTGATTTGTGGTATTTTGTGTAAATGCTGTAGGTGACCTGAAGTTCTTAGTCAGGCTGTAATAGTGCTGTAACTTCATAGCACCAGTGTGATAATTACTCAGAATACTGTTTGATGAAGATAGTAGAATAAAAGACAAACTATTTAAAAGACAAAATGCTATCATCTAGCCAGTATAGCACCTGAATATGATTAAATTAGCTTCATTTACTTTAATGAACTTGTCATAATAATGAATAGTAAAAGATATAAGGCATTTTTTACAGCTTTTGTGCAGTGGAGCAAAAATATCAGTGTGATGGAAATGAAACACTTATTCAGTAAGGCAGAATAATCTCTTGCAAGGTTTCTGTAGTTGACTTGCTAGCAATATTCTGTGCTTGGCATGGAACTATTTCCAGAACTGCAGGTTTCCTGTTGCCATCTCTAGGAACCAGCTTTCAAGGATTGCGTTTGTCCTTTGTATCAAACTGCTGATTGCTGTGATCTAGTGTCTTGTCTTTTCTTGACAATTGTATACATTAGTCAAATCAGTACACCGTGGTTGCTTCAGATTGCTTTATGAATAATGAAAAAAGGCAGAAAATAATTAAAAGAGGATTAGTTTTATCTATTTGGCAGAATATGGTAATAAGAGCACTTGATCAAACTTGTATCTATAAACAGTTAAGATAATTATCATGTGATTTCACTTGAGAGTAATTTATATTTGAAAAAGCATTATTTTAAATAATTCATTCATTGTTTGCTGATAAGCTTTTTTGGGCAGTGCTGAGTAAGCATGGTTCTGTAAATCTGAAGAAAGTGTCTAAGTGTATAAAATTGTGGAAAAAAAATTCTGCCCACTTAAAAGCCATCTAAAACAACAATTTACAGGCTCTCTATTTAGGCATAGGGGCAGCTCTTGGAAGACATTTGCTCTAACTTTAACTTCATGTAAGAATACAAATTGCTCCAAGGGAACCCTTGGCCTAAAAATGTATTATGGTCTGCAGGCTAGGCTAGGCTTCAATGACAGCTGTAGAGTCAGCAGCAGAATTTTAAGTTTTGAGCAAAAGCTTCTAGTGGCTAAACAGCTCTTGAATTTGCAGAATAAGTATTACGAAATTGTCTCTACTCAAGTGTCTGGTGCAGACAACAGGAAAAGAATATGAAAGGCTGTGATTAGCAAAAGCTGTCTTATGTTACCAGCTCTGGTAAAGACACAGGCCTCTTTCCTCTGCTCTAAAACAGGGATCTAAAATAGAGACAGGGTGTTAGCTGATATATCAACAATTATCTTTTCTGAGATTAATTATCTTAAATAACAGTAGTCCAGGTAAAAACAGCATCTCATTTACACACACATGCCACTATGCAGCAGATATGTTTAATGCAGTCAAAATTTCTGTTGAAACAGTGATGCAGTGTCTTTGTTGATCCTTCCTTCTGTCCCATAATGCCTTTTTTTTTTTAGTTTCATGATTTTCAAGATATGTGAATTCCAACTAAGACTGGTATGTAAATACCTCAAGGTTTGTTTAAAAAGACTTCAGCACAGATCAGTTTGAATGTATTTCAAATACATCAGATATGGGAAAAGAGTGGGTTATGTAAAAAAAAAAAACCATGGAAATTTGGAATTATCTTGTTGAAAAACAAAAGTGACAGTTTAGACAATTGGTGGGAAACTTAGTCATTTGCATGGCAATACAGGTTTTTGCCATGTACTTACCTGTAGTTTGGCTTCTGTTGTTTTCTATAGTTCCTACCTTTTTCTGTGATAACTTGCTTAAGGAGCATCTAAACTAGGCTTTGCAAATTTGTTCCTTTGCACAGTTTAAAAAGTTGAGAGCTTGTTTAAAGCCTTAGCTTTATGTAGCACAGAAAATAGGAATTTTTTGTTTGCAAACTTGTCCAGTATACATTGTATGTTAAAATATTGCTGACTTTGGTGAAATTCTGCCTCCACTATCCCTGGCTTCAGCTTAGCTGGATTTCAACCATTAAGGAATGGCTCAGTTTGTTAATTTCTTTTGCCTTCTGTGAGTGCAGATGTATGAATCACAGAATCACTAGGTTGGAAGAGACCTCCAAGATCATCAAGTCCAACCCCGCCCTAATACCTCAAGTAAACTGAAGTAGCTGACAAGTGAGAAATAAGGAGTTTGTATATAAAAGTCTTGAATATCTCAGTGCATCTGTCTTGGTTTGGCCTCAACCAGCAGCCAAGCCCCAGGCAGATACTCGCTCACTCCTACACCAGTTGGATGGCAGGGAGACAGAATATTGACAGTGGGTTGAGACAAGACAGTTCAATAGTGAAAGGAAAAGTTGTGCATGGAAGCAAAGCAAAACCAGTAATGTCTTCACTGCTTCCCATGGATAGGCAGGTGTTCAGCCATCCCCAGAGAGCAGGGCCCCATCACATTGAATGGTGACTTGGGAAGACAAATGCTGTCATTCTAAATGTGTCCTCCCTTGCCCTCCTTTACATGCTGGGCATGACACTGTGTGGTTTGGGATATGCCATTGGTATTTGGGGTCAGCTGTCTCAGCTGTGTCTCCTCCCAACCCCTTGAGCAGCCCCAGCTTCCTTGCAGGTCAGGTGGGATGAGGAGCAGAAAAGCCTTGACACTGTAAATGCTGCTCAGCAATATCAAAAACACCTGTATTTTATCAACATTGTTTTCAGCACAAATACAAACACAGCCCCAGGCTTTGAAGGAAATGAGCTCTACCCCAGCCAAACCCAGCATCTGTAACTATTTTAAAGATTCAGTGCCAAATACTATTAGTTTTATATTGTTTTATGCTTCATAAACTCATTACTTTAAGCAAATAACTTAGACAAACTTACCATTGCTAAAGAATTAATTGTGAAGTGTGAACTTTTCTGTTATTATTCTGTCTTTAACATCTAACTCAGACAAGTAATATGATTTTTATTTAGCATTCCCATTCTTTCATGTTTTGTTTTTCTCAAACCTGATGGTTGCTGTTGTGCTTTCAAAGCAACTGTTGTCATACTAATTATCTGCAGGTGATTTGTGTGTTTATTTCACTTTTAAGTAAGATAGGAAGAATAAGATATATTAATATGTCAATTAAATGAAATGACAAGAAAATACAGAATTTCTAAGGGAACTGGGACCTGGGCTGTTAGTGAGCTGAATGAGTAGCCATGAGTTCTCTCTGTGATTTATAATGTTTTAATGAAATAAGTACCTTGTTGTTGCATAAGGAACATTTGATCTGTCACTAATCCTGTAGATGTTTCAGGAGACTAAAAAAACCTCCAACGTTTTTGTAAGGGGAAAAAGAGCTAAGTATCTAACTACAGAATGGAGATTTTTTACTTGCTCTGCCAGTGTTTTTTTCTCCTGTGTAAGACAAGAAAAGCCTTTATACTTGCAAGATACTAGAATTTAGACTCATGCCAAAATAAATCTGAAGATTTCACTGGTTCTGTATTTCAGTGTTCTTTAAAGAGATGCCTGAACATTGGAAGGCAGAAAATTATTAATTTACATGAAGCATGTTGTAGTGAAATTAATCCTGCAAATAGTTGTATAAATAAAGAATGCTTTCTCATATATCTTGAAATATTTCTATCCCTACCTGACCTTAATAAAATATCTGAATATGCATCTTTGTAACAAAATATTGCTTTTTACTTTATAAACATATAGGGAAGTTCCAAAATTCCATTTTGGTTGAGGCCAATTCAATTTTCATATTCAAGTGTAATTATCACTCAGAATCTCTGATCTACACAACACCAGGAACAGCACAGGCAAAAATTTCTTTAGGGTACTGTGTCTAATCTGGAATTTATTAGTATTTGACTTTTTCATTAAATTTCAATTTCTGGAGTTGCTGATATATACAAAATTATTCC
>VZTR01024232.1:461-20221 GCA_013400775.1 Chaetops frenatus
AGTAGAAACAATACTATGAAGATTATAATTCTTCTTCCTGGTTCAGAAATTGTTGATTCTTTGTAAGGCAATTCACTTGTCTTCTGTATTTTCCTAAACACCAGACTATGATTTTTGGATATTCATCTGTCCTTCATTTGTAGTCACTCTATTGCTATTTGGCAAAAAAAGTGCAGGGGGAAAAAAAAGAAAAGAAATATACATTTGGATACAAAAGGAAGATCAAGAATACAAGCCAGAAAATGTCCTTGGTTCAAGTGCTAATAACCACTTAAATAAATTTTCCTCCTGTGTCTCATGAGTTATACATCAAACAAAAAGACAGCTATAAAATCATAAGTAGAATTCCCTTCCTTGAGTATTAATAATACCTGTTGGCCAGCATAACTATAGCAAAGATGGACAAGACCCTCCAAATATTGGGGGGGGGGGGGGNTTAATTTGAAAGTGTAATGGATATAGCAAACACATATCAAGATAGAATATTTACATACACCTGAGACACCACCATGCAAAAGTGCAAGATAAATACAAGAATCTAAGTCTTCATTACTTTGCATCTAGTCTAATTTTCTATAATCTTGCAACCCCTTTTATCGCTGTAAAATTTTTATAAGAACAATTTAAGGATGGAGCTAAAAAAAAAATTAGTATCTTACTGACATGACTAAACAATAGCAATGTAGTGGAGAAGCATATTAATGATAAACACTTTAGTATGTACTTTATTTTAAGATGGAATTCCATACTGGATGTTTGGTTGGCCTCTTTACGTATGTATTAGAATGGATACCAAGAGGGTAAAGAAAGTTGGTCCCATATTTTTTTTCTGACATTTCTGCACATTTCAGTATATTGTGTAGCTAGTTGCATTTTTCTGTGATCTAGGGATGGCAGTTCAGTGTGTATATGTCAAAATTATCACTAACATTTGGCAAATATGTGTTCCACTTTTATTAAATGGAATGTGGACAAGAATACAGAACTTCACAATGCATATTGGGGAAAGCACAACATTTACAGACTTGTAGGCATATGTTTACTGCATATCTAGCCTATAATGTGACAATTCATTGTTCTAAATTTATGCTTAAAAATAAAAACCTTTAGGAAACCACCAAATTTTTTTCTTCACTGGAAATTGATAATTGATTTAATAAGGAAAAGTTCCAGTTAAAGTATGAAGTTGTTTGTGACATTCAAGAGAAATATTTTCCATTTTGGACTTTAATATAATTATTAAATCCCAACAAAAACCTAACTAACTTTGAAGATAATTAGGTTATTGTTACATGCATTTTGATTAATCATTAATCAGTCTACTGAAACATGCTTAAGAGATTAAAAACTTTTGAACGCCAGTTTATTTACAGGCCAAGAATCCCACAGAGATGAGGTTTGATCTTTCATCTCTGTGGATGTCCTTTTGCCATTAATGTCTTTGAAAAAAGGACATAAATTGCCATTTTCATTGGAAATGCAAAATTATGATTTGGATTTATTTTATAACAACTCTGCCTTTCAAAAGTGACAAGCACTCAATAAATAAACCCACTGAATCAACTACTTGCATAGTTCCAGCCATTATTTTGTGACATTATTTCCAAAATATTGACATATACAAGGTATATGTTGTGCTGAACACTGCACTGAGACAGGAAAGACACCAGTTTCAGTTTGAGAAGACTGCAGACTAAATGGAATGCAGGATAGTGCAAGTGCATGCAGACTAGACAGCACAAGAACATGCAGACTAGAGAGCACAAGGAAACAATGAGATGCTGCTAATTACCATAAAGTGTAGTGCTATCAGTTCACCAGACATGTACCAAGTTTGGAGAAATTGTAGCAAAGAAACCTCTCAAAAAGGAATAATTCCTAATGCATGTTAAAAAACTCTATATTCTTTCCTTTTTTACTAGTTTCATTTACCAGATCCTGCACATATGTTATGGAAGTACAGTTATTGGTATATTTTAGTCAGCACTAATGATTCTCATATGCATTAATTGTATATGTTCTTTTCCAATGGCTTTGACTGAATATCAGTTTAGATATCCACTCAAATTTTAAAGTTTTTCAGACAAAGTAATGCCTCGTAGTTAAAGATTTGTGTCACTTCCATTTTATGAATTATTGCTCTAGGCTGATTATTTAATATGGAAGGCAGATTAGTATTGAAAAGTGGCATAAAAACTAACATCTTATTAGAAAAAAATAGCAATTTATAATAACAATTATATAAAAATCTCCTTGGACATCGTTCCTTTATACCTAGTAACAGCATGGTTAGTATTTTATGTTTACTCATAGGAAAGAAGAAGATTTATCATGGATCTCTGTTAAAAGAGGTGTTCTTGAAACAGTAGACACGGCTTCAGTTTTCTGCTTGATTAAAGACTTCTGTAACTTTTGGAAGTCACTTGGGACATTTTGAAAATTCTTTAAGATTTTTAAAAGGTATTTTCCAGATAGGGCACAGCATGACTTTGAAAAATGTAGTACCTAATACCTATTGAAATAATGGGTCTTACACATTTAGGCTTCTGTCAGTTCCACTAGGAACTTGCCTGGATCATTAGGTACCTAAATACCCTGAACAAATCTGTCCCATAACTGACTTGCAGAGAGACTTTCTATCTGCAAGCAAGGTAACAGGTAATAGTATCCCCATCTAACATTGGTATAAGGAAACATGCATTAAGATTATAGCACTGCTAAATATTAAAGCATGGGATGCTATATCAATATGTAAGACAGATCATTAAAAAATGTCATTACATAATATCAATGGTGCAGTAGTATCTAGAAAACTGCAGACAGTTGTGCCCAGCCTGTACAAGAGATGACACTGCAGAATTAAAGATGCTTTAAAGACTGCAACAAAAAGGATTAAGTGCATTGAAGAAAAGGTGTGAACAGAACTTGAGAGGAGTTGAAAGAATCTCAGAGACTGAAAAAACAAAAGGAAACCAAACTTTCAATCAAGATCTTAAATGATCTGGTATGCTTGCTGTTCTAATCACCTGTACTTTGTACCAATTTACTTGCATTCACACATTAGACTAACATGTTTTTGCTCTAGGTATTTTCCTTTTTTCCTTTCATTTTGGTGTACTATTTATCTGTCAGATATCCTGTAGTAACAAAGGTATTTTATATTAAAAGCCAATATATGTATGTGTTTAATTTAAAAGCATATCTTTGTCTCTGCTGTTTTGTTTGTTTGTCCTGAGTTGGCCATCTTCTTTTCTCTGTAACTACTGATCAGATAAAAAGAACACTTCAAATGTCCATGTTGAAACATGTGTGAATTTAATGCAAAGCTCTGCTAATGACTGAAGATTTTGCATGGATTTATTGTACTGATGAAATAACTATTGTTCGTAAACAGTATGATAGAAGATAATAGAAAATGCACTGCATGATAGATATAAAAAAGTCATACATACTCTTACAACATGACAGACTATATCTAACCAATCGGTTCTGGATCAACTGCCTTTAAAATTTTTTCTGGAAATATTTTTCCTATTCTTTGTTTTCTTCTTACCAGTTCTGCTTCACATATACTACATCTGCGTTTTACTCACACTTCATTTTATCTTAGAGGTCTTTTGGACTAGGATTTCTCACAACAGCATCTTTGTGTCACTGTTGCTTTGTCAGTATTTGAAAGTAAGGCTGTTATCCTGAAATGAAGAAATCCTCTTTTGGCATGTGAGTAAAATAATTCTGTTAGAAACGGGTAAGGTAAGGCAACTCTTATTGGGAAAGAGAGAAAATCTAACAAATAATCTCAGTTTTAATAAATCACTTTGAACAGAGAATACAATGAAGAAAGATCACTAAGAAAATTGGATCTAAATCTTAATTACCACCAAATATGTTACATCCTACTAATAGTATAAACTTATTTGACAGTTAAAGTATTGATAGAGACTGGAAAAACATGAGTGATTAAAACCCTCATAATCAGCTTGAAAGTTTTTAAAACATACTTCAACATTCACTAACTAGAGAAATTACTATCACCTTTTTTATACCTAAGCAGCATTATTAAAATCCTTTAAGAAAAAGTTAACTGCCAGAGATTATTAGAAAACCAGTATTTTGTGAAAGATAATGTTCCTTTACTCACATCTCAAAGCAGTGACAATATTTAGCTGACATCACATGAACTGCAGCTCTTAAACAGGCTATTTCTAATCCGTGGTAGAGAGAACTTGTATTTTGGAATAAAAATAACCAAATCACTGGGCAGATAATCTGCCCAGGTACCACCTTCTCCCCTGCACATCTATTTTCCTTTCCATTACTTCAAACATAGAACATTTGTGGCTTATTTTGAATGCCAAACCATTATTATATGATCATACATTGTAATTCCTTTTTAGCAATGAAATGAATTATCCTTGCCTTTTATAGTTCTAAGTAATTAGTGATGGATTTATTTATGTTTCACTACTCATATCTGTGATGTCTGTTTTGGTATGGACCTGAAACCCAGTGAAGTCAGTGATAGGCCCAATGAACTATCAATCTATGTAAATGCTTAGTGATGTTTGGTTCAGTACTTGACAGTGAAAGGAACTACATGAAATCCAGAAACAGTGTGGTATGTATGGAAACCTTTGTGAGACACTTTGTTTTAAAGACTTGCTGTGGGATCTTTTATTTAATTATATTTTTCCTCACTTTAAAGTTCTCACCAGAAGTAGAATATATGAGGCAAATAACGGTTTCATTAAATAACTATTTTGTTTCATTCTGCACATAATTTAGTGCTATTCTGTCACGTAGAGATAGGAAGCAATGGACAGAATTCTGCTTCAAAGAGCATTTTAACTTTTTTTCTGCCCTAACACAATAAGGTTCCAACAATTCCCTTTAGAAATACTACTGACACGTGAGATATTTTTCAGGTAGTGAACTCCAGAATACAGAAATTAAGGAATTTCATAATTACATATTTCCCTCTTTTTCAAAAGCTGCAATGAAAATTCTCTCTTAGGAATAACACTAGCATTTTCTTGATGAGAGGTACAATGTCAATATTATATACTGTATGAAAACCAGATTATTGCCTAAAGGAGTTTGGTCAAGGCAAAGCAGAAATAAGGTAGAGTTGAAATCTGTTAATTCTCCTGTAACCTTCCTTAGAAAATCTTTTCCCAGCTGAAGAAAAAAAAAATTCAAATAGATCTGCTCCTACTTTAACTTTGCTGGGTTGAATGATTTTGCATTGAGATCTACAGATGGCTCCCTGAAGCTGTGATTCCCCATTACATCTCAGCATGTCTGCAGTTCAGACATTGTCAGCAGTGAGAGCACTTGTAACTGTACATAGATTAACTTGCTTTCATTATGTTCCTCTTAGAAAAATCACCTCCCCTTCCCTTATCCCTCAATGTATGTGTCCCTCAAAGTACAAATTTTTCATGCACCACAAAAACAATACAATTACTGGCATAAGCCAAAGACACCCATGAAGAACGTAGGGTAAGACTTTTCTTCTTCTTTTCTGTGGGAGGGGAAAGCATAGGGGCTGCTGCCTAAGGCATTATGAGCCTGAGAAATTTTCTGTAAGTTTTAGGCAAAGTGATAATGATAGGAATATTCAAGCCATCCAAGCATTTTCTATGCAGCGAGAAAGCGAAGAGTTGATTTCTTTTTTAATTTTGTATCATTTTTGTCTTAAATTTTCTGACTAGCTTGGTGTAAGTCGGCAAAACTTAATTGTGAAGCATTTCCAATGTTCTTATAATTGTGTAATTTAGCACCTATATCCAGGAAGAGAATAAAGGTGGAAAGGAAAATCTGTTATGTTATGCAACAAAACACTAATAGAAAAATGTGTATAGAATGAGCAAACTTCATACAGGCAGAAGAAAACATCCTAGGAAAATGAGAACCCTAAAGAAGATAATTTGAAAATAATATGATGTTTGTATGCAAATAAGATGCTGATGATCTTCCTCTTCCTACAGTATATTCAACTAATTTACCACGAGGCAATGTAAAAAGCGATAACAGCGAGCTAGTAGAGTAGGGAACCTTTGGATGTTCAAAGGAGACATTCAATCATTTAAGACTCACAATATAATGTGGTGTGAAATTGCAATAATACGTTGGGAAACAGCCTAGTTATCACAGGGGATGCTCCATTCTGCATGGGTGCTTTGTGCTCTGTGCTCAGTGCTCCCTGCAGGTCCACTTGCTCTGTACAGGTGAGCAGCTAGGCTGGCTCAGTGGCACATAAACCTCCCAGCCAAGCAGAGAAAACATGAGGAAAATACCTAAAAGGATTGTATGGCTTCCTATTGAAGTAACGCTTATATGGAAGTAGCAACTTTTAACCCAAAGGACCACAAAATGTACAACAAACTGAAATTCAAACTGCCCCTTATCTGTTTCTACAGAGCAGCATCTCTGCAGTCAGGCCCTAAATTGCCCTAAATGCTCATGCAAGAAATGTTTGGCTCTATTTTCCTTCTTTCTCACTCCCAACAGAGAAAGTCATCCATTGTTTGTGAAATCCTATATTATGATGGGACAAAAAGAACTCCTAGACCACTTCTTAAATAAGAGCAGAACAACCAACCAACCAACCAAAAACCTGCCACCAGGTTTGTAATGCAAACAGTTACAAAAATTGATTATGGTGAGGTTGCCTAAGCAATTTTGATAAACAGGTGTTAAATTGTCTTGGGAAAGAAAAGTAATACATCAAAGGCAACTATGATTCGTAATTAAGTTGCAGTTAACTCGCTACCTACAGTGCATTCTTATTAAAGTGCAGAAATAAGCAAAAATTACTTTTGCTTATTATTTTTGCAAATATAGAACTTATTTTCTCAAATTTTTATTTTTGTCTTTGAAATCTGTAGAATAAGAGGCACTTGAGGAATCTTCCATTTTTTCCTCCATTTTTTCCTCCATTTTTTGAAATTCAAAAATTTTTAATGAACTGCCAGAAATAAATGAAAAAAAAAAAAAAAAGCCATTACAGAGGACTGAGTTCACAACCTAAGTGAGTGCAAGAGGAAACACATTCTCATATGTCCATTTTTCAGTTGTGTAAGAGGAATTCAAGAATCTGCTGCCTCTTAGCTGAAATTTGCTGATGGACTGTAGGAAGTAAATTATTTCAGCACTTGTAAGTAACTTGTAACTGTGTAAGTTTGTGTGTACCACGGTATTTCCTGAACTGTAGGAATGGACACGGAGAAATTTTCAGAAGCTGATATAGATAGTCAGCAAGCTCAGAAGGGTGGGACACTGAGCAGATGCATGGGTCTAAATAACCATGGTGATACAGTTGTTTGGCCATGGTTTTAATTTTTTATACATTTCAGAATTTTTTATAAGATTATTCACTCCATTAGTCATTAGGAAAATGTTTGATTTCAGATGCAAAAACATGGTATGTTAGTGAGCTCAAAATCAGAAACAACCCATATATAAATGCAAAATTAAATGTAATACAATTATGGAAGTGGGGTAATCATCAGGGAAAAAAAATCTCTTTCAGGTATGAATAAACATTTACTCCATCAATTCTAAAAATTTTGCACAGTTTCATTCTCAGACTCTACAGTAACAGATACATAATCCCAGTATAATGAAGTGTACACTAAAATCTCATTGAAGCTGGTAGAAATCAAGCATTATCTGAGAGTTTATCTGAAGAGAGGTATGTTTTCTTCTTCTAGTGAAAAACCTAATGCCCAGAAATGAATTCCCAGTTGCCCTCTCAGCATACATTAGTGAAACACCATGATACAAATGAAGAAATAATTAGAAGCTTGGAAATAAATCCTTCAATCAAGTTTGATCTGAAACATAAGATTATTTTTTTGTGCTGTCTGCATTGTATTTGGACCATGCAACTTTTCACAGCAGTAATAAAACAAACCATTTATTACTGTTTCTTAATGTGCAGACATGAGGTGATATTACTTGCTCTTTTTCACTTTGCTATTTATGTAACTAAAAAAAAATCTTGCAATAATACCCCTTGGAACAGCATATAAATAGGCTTTTATGAATAATTATTCATGATTTCCATCTGTTTAAAGTAATTAAAGCAGATGATATTTGACCCACTAACTTCAAGATTTTATTTTTGTTTTTTCTCTAGCAAGGATAGTTGCAATTCCCTTGAAGCCAATTCCTTACCCAACTATAAAGAACTGAAGGCTTCAAAGTGCATTTTGAACTGCAATATATATACTAAATCTTTTTGGCAGCATAGTGTTAAATTGCACACCAAAGTACCTGAAGTTTTACTAACCAACAGATAATCAAGTTGTTTAACTGAGAAATTAACTCATTCCATTTTTCTCTTGATAATTTTCTTAAGAACGCTGTTACTTGGTTTGGACCTGTGCATATTGTTTTACATTCATATTTACTAATTTTGTATTTATACAAGAAACTAAGCTAATGAAAATTCTGTACTGAGAAGGCTCCAAAATAGCAGTTAATGCAGTTTTTGGCAACAGTAAGTCATAGTGATAATCAGGCCAAAAAGTTCTCTCTGTTTCTGTAACATCACAGAAATGGAGATATCCTCAATCTTCAAGATTGAATCAATCAGCTCAACCATCTGCACTGTAATAACAGAGTTTTCTTAGAACCAGATTTAAATGGTTTCTCAAAGGGCTATAAACAACCTCTGCTTCCATTAAATCCAGACATGCATCAACCCTGCATCAATACCTAATTTGCACATAGCATTACATAAAATGGTCTTGTTATTGTGGTTTTTTTAAACAGATTGGACTGAACTTAGACATAGTTTAAGCAAATGAGTGGGTGTGACGGTTTTATTCTTGAACTAAAATAATGCCAAACAGTACAAGGAGTCAGAAACACTATATGGTTGCATTAACTATGTTGTATTGTTCTCTGTAAAAACCCCCAGAAAACGTTTTACTGTGAACCTGTATGGAGTTTTCAAAATGTAGGGTGGAAAAACCATGAGCAAAAATGTTGACAATCTTTTCTTCATGGGCAGCAAAAGTCTTTGGGCTTGGTAGAGGGCACTCTGTGTGAGGTAAATAGAGTTGGAAGAAATGGTCCGGGAGAGGGTTTCTATAGTTTAACACCTCTGTGTCAACAGTCCCCAAGAAAAGATGGAGATCATGAATAGGAGAGCATCTTTTGAGTCAAGACATTTCTGTGGCGTCTCTTTGCTTCCTATCTCTTTCTTATTTTGCTGAGTGCTGCTACTTGCCGTGGGGCCGAGAGGGAGAAGCAAACATCACTTTTGATGGACCAATGAGCTGAAACTTAACAAACTATCCTTAAACTAATAGTTAAAAATGTCCAAAAACATGTTGAAAAATTGTGATTAATATTGAATTCCCTTCCCTTCTCTTCTTTTCTCGCATTGAAACAAACAACAGAACTAGTACGTTCTTAGCAAAATGTTGCACTCAACTACATCTGAAATGTTTCCTTTCCATGCATTTATTTCAAAGCTTGGACTTGACTTCATGACTGGTCCAACTGACCCATTTTTTCCCTTTGATTTTTTTCATATCTGAGGAAGTTCAAAGTGTTGCACAGCTTTGCACTTTTCTATATTCTCCTGCGTACTACAGTTGTGTGTATTAATCCTTCATCTTGAATAAGAAATCTTTATTTCAACCTTCAATAACTTGTAACTTTTCCAAAATTTTCAGTGCAGATTTCTCCAGGCTCGTACTCCTCATCTGGGAAGAACATATTGTTTATCTAAAATGTTTCCATGAACTCTTAATTAAATTGCAGTAATCTTGTTAAGCAGGTAGTTTCCTTTTTTTTTTTTTNGCATTTTCTACACCAATGCTGCTGTGTAATTTATCACTGAGCACTGAGCACTCAACACACCTTCTAAAACAGTTACGTTCCCCTAGCATTTAGAAGCAGCTGCCTTTTAGATTAAATAGTCCTCTTATTTAATAATTCTCAGAAATGCTCCTCAGAAGATTGGAAAAGGAAGTGTAAAAGGTTATTTAACACACTCTGCTTAGAGAATTTAGATAGCAGACTGTAATTATCCAAATTGGAATTCAGCCAGCAGATGAAGGCTAATAACAATCTTATGGGAAAAATACCATGCAATCTTTCAGGACCAGACATGCCAGCAACATCTCATTTGAAACATGACAACTGCAAGAGCTCAAAGTCTCTAGCATTTTGCTTGGAATAGTAGTTTAGTTCAAATTCTAGAAAGTGCTTCCAACAGAAACAGCACCATTTCCTGCAACTCCAGTAATATATTTTTAAGTCAGCTATTAGAGTATTAAACAGTCTCACTGTACCTCAAAAATACTACGTAAAGTCCTCTGATATAGCAAATATTTATGGCTCTTCTGTGTAGCAGAGAAGCCAACATATACAGGCAGCTCTTCTCTCACAGTTTTTGGTCTTTGGTTAAAGCTGTCACACCGGAGAAAGGAATTCTGGGTAGAGACCCATAAATCAGAAAAGCTAATATTTTTAAGTTTAGTCAACATGTCAACATGCAAAAATCTTTTGACAAGGCTTGCCACCAAAAGCTATTAAAAATAATTTACCACAGGACAGATAGAAATATCTTTTTATGAACTTAAAGATGTTAAAATACAAGACACACAATAAGCCCTAATGATCACTTGCTTAGATGATGAGTCAAAAGTGGGGTCGCCGCTTTTGGATTAGCGATGGGATCAGATTTCCTCATGTCTCTATCCTCAACAGAGTATAGGCAAATTTGCAAGACTGGAAATGTTAAGATCTTTTGGGTAATCAAATGATGCACCAATGTCAAAGTACTCCAGAATGCCCTCACAAAATCAATAGGTGTGCAAACACAGAAGTAGGCAAGTTTTAGAGATTAATATGCATATAGGAAAATATAACTAAATGATACCTGCATGATGGTGAACTTGGACCTCAGAGTTTTGACCTCGACACATCACTGAAATTTCTTTGAAATAATTGTCTTTATGTTCTGTGGCACTTGCACAATCAGGAAGAGTAAGACAAAGAGAGTGAAACCTATCCCCCTAAAGAAAACACTGATGTACCTCTATCTTGAGCACTGCCTGGAGTTCTAATCTCCTTAAGTCAAGAAAGGTGGAATGATATTAAAGAAGATACAGAGATGGGCAAATAGCTGATCTTGGAACTGAAGAAGTTTCTTCATAAGCAAAAATTAAAATTCCAGGTCTCTTTTTGGAGAAGGCAGCAGTCTGGAAAGAAAGTATCAGAGCAGTATATTTCTCATTTTCATTCAGGATATTTTCTTTGATCTTTGTCAGTCATTGCAGTGGGAACCTTGGAGATATAGATTTCATTCACCCAGCAAACCACAAAGGCAAAAATGCTAGAGGATATTCTGTTTCCTTGAAGGACTACTGTCATGTGTGAAAGCTGTTCTATAGGCACAGCTGCGTGCCCTGCCTGGTGCACAGGGATTGTGTGGAGCAGGAGCAAGGCTGGTGTGTCTGAGTCACCCACCCTAAGTAATCTCTGCAGAGCAAATACTGTCTAGTTTTCCTGGTGGCTATAGCCTGGACAAACAGGGGAAGATTTTCATGGGAGGAATGAAAAAGACTGAAAAAAAGGTCTTACAGAGAATCTTAAAGATTCTATTCTAATGTTGACAGATAGTGGAGCTTCTACATTGCAGAATTTGTAAATTACAGTCCAGACAATAGCCTTTCTTTCCTATTATCCTCTACTTCCTCCTCCATTCAGTGCAGAACAGTTAAGCACAAGTACACAACAGTTAATACAAGTATTAAAGCAGTGGAACGATAATTCGTGTATTTTTTGTTGGTTGGGATTTTTTTTGCCATGTTAAGTCAATAAGAAATTTCTTCTATGATAATACCTTGCTATCATATTAAAAATGGTTGATTGTATCTGTTTAGTCATACTTTACCAGAAAGGTGAGTCAAAAATATTGAAAAATGGAGGTTAAGTTAAACTTCTAAGCATCACTGGCTGCCTTTACATTTGTGCAGATAATGCTACATTTTTCTTCAAATAATTTTTTTGTCACTACTGCCTCCGTAAGTAGATGTCTGGAAGAAAATATAGCTTTGCTACAGTTCAACATTTCCAACACAAATTTTCTTTTTTTCTCCTTTCAAGAATTTATATATTTAACTGCATTGTGAATGATTAGACAGATAAAGCAGCTTTCAGCAGAATTACAATACAGGTAATTAAGGGTCTGTCAGCATTTCCATTATGAACTCCATTTAGTATTAAGGGCTTAGCATTTTTCCATCATTTCAGAAAATGTCAAGCTGAAAGCTGGCATGCAGATTAGCAGCCTGGATGCAAATTTGTTTACACAAAATATTTAAATCTGCTCAGCTGTTTTAGATTTAGAGATCAGCCAGAAACTTTAAACTCTCAGGGCTTTTCACGTATTTCTGCCAAATTCTAGACCAAATCAGTTTTAAAAAAAAGATTGGTTAATAAACTCTTGACTCATTATCTTCTAAATTTTTGATATTACTTACTTTAGGCTTTAAAAAGGATTTTGGATTTTTGGTCATCTTGTAACTGTAGTCTTCCTCCTGCCATCTTTATAAATGAATGCTGAATAAGAATATGATTTGAAAACTATAATAAAACCTGATATTAATCTTATAATCTGAAACATTGTTGTTGTCGACTCACTTAACTACCCTCACAAGACAGTGAACAGAAATGGATCAAAGCCTGTAAGGTTTTTGAGAGTGTCAATAACAGCCACCTAGCTATAATACCATTTTAGGGTTCTGACAAAAAGAATCTGGTGGAGTTCAACTGTTACAGCTTTTCAGTTTCATCAGTTCAGTCCCATGCAAGGTATAAACAGTTTTGCAGAGCTGTCACATCCTAAATAAACTCCTCTGTATTGAAATGAGTATTTTGCTTTTTAGTATCAATCTGCTCTGTTCTGCTAAAAGTCAGTGACAAATCTTCTCTTCAGTTTGGTGGGAACAAGCTCTAAAATTATCTACTGGTAAATATTTCAATAAGGTTATAATTGAATGGATGATCACTCTTTTTCAAAAGCACACTTCTCTCTTGAGAAGTAAGAAGCTTTGAATGGGAAGACTTAGAGCCACCAAGCAGTGTGAAATAGAAATACTGTTAGGAACATTAATTGAGCCATCAGTAGAAATGAAATTTAAAAATAGTATTGTCAGGTAGGGAAAAAAAGACACTAAGATTGTAAAATATGAGTATTCAAGTAGATAACGGACATATTTATAATACTGATAAGAGATGGGAAAAGAGAAAAAATCGAAGATGTGGCTTCTAAAAAGTGCACAATCATCCAAGTGTGCCAGACAAAGAATAGGAACTTTGCCCAGAACAATCTGTGAATTGAAAGCACAAAAAACGTATGGTACTTAAGAGATAGTGCAAATAAATTTTTGTGCACATGAAGCATGGAGGAAGCAGATGAGGAGAAACAGTTGATCAAATAAATGTATCTCGATCAGTTAGGCTGGAGGATGTTTACCTACAGGACACTGTGTACTAGCTTAATAATACAAAATATTAAAATTTGTAAGAATGAAGAAAATATTCTTCAGAAAACACCTCAAGATGGCAATGCAATTATGTTTTCAGAAGTGATGATTCAATACTCATTGCATATAATATAATATTCTAAATTAAACAATCCATTTTCTATATAGTTACCTCAGATTTGTCATAAATTTCAGGAGGTAATTCATGTTTTCTTAATAATTACAGTGGTTCTGATGAGCTGATTCTCCCCTTAGTTGGTATCTTTGGCACACTCTGACTCTTAGATTTCTGTTAACTCAGCTGTCAATGGATTTCAAAGAGGTGACGAATACAGGAGGTCCCAAAGGGAGCAATTTGGAACAGTACCTTTCCCAAGTCAGATGCACAGCAAACTCTCCTGACTTCATTGGAATGCACAAAGTCAATGGGAACAAGCACGTAACAGTATCCCTACAAATCTAACTGTTTTACCCTATCTGATTTTTTTCCTTTTCTTTTCATTATTTTATTATTCTACATTACTACGTAGAATCCAGAGTCACAAGTCAGTTGTGGTCATCCCAGAACGATGATATTAGCAAAGGATACAGGAGTAATATTAGATCTGTAAAATTTCTCTTACCATGTCACACAGACAGTTTAACTGTATACAACAGAGCTTTAAAAACCAAGAAGATAAATCTTGAATTTCTAAAATATATCAAGTATTCAAATTGTAACTATCTGTTTCTACACTGTTCATTTATACACGAGTGTAAGAATATCTCACTATTTAATTTTGAACTTTTTTAATAATGGGTTTTGAAGTTTTCTTGTTTGGGGTGAATGGGTTTTATTTTGGTTACCAAAAAATAATCAGGTAAACAGGCATAATATACCGAAGAATGAAAAGAAATATAACTGTAAAACCACTCTTCCAATCTTGTTTTCTTGTAGATGATATAAAATCCAAAGAACTTCCTGAAAAAGTTAGTAAGTCTAATCTGTGACTGTAAGGCTGGGAGGATATTTCATTTCCTAGCATATTACCCTTACATGATTATTACTTTGGGCCAAAAAAGGACTTTACAAATGACATGGAAACTGAAGAGGACTTTCTATATTTTACTGCAGGCTTTATGTTATTGGGACTTCTCCAGTGGTACTTGTGGAGTGGGAAGAGAATTTGGGAAGGGAGCCCAGAAGTGCAGAGGAGGCTGAATAAATTTGGAAAAATTACAGGAGCTAGTTGATGAGCTAGATTTGAGTGTAGTAAAAATATATAGATAGAGCTTAGGAGAATGGTAGGGTTTTTTATGGGTAGCCTAATTTAAAAGTAGCTGAAAATAGTGTAGAAACTCTCACAAATTTCAATGGACTGCAATTGTAGTACTAGAAAGATTTAGGAATTTTGAAGTATATCCTTAGGAAAATTATAGAGGTAGGCATGGAGGAGTCAGCAGTGCCATTGAACTTGTTCTATATCAAACATTGATTCTGTTGCTCATTTCTGTATCAGATAAATAGCTGTGCAAATCATAAGTTTGTCAGTGCGTTTTCCAAAAGACTGTCTTACATGGTTGATTGGTGCAACTTTCCACTGCTGACAGTGCAAATGACAATATGCTTCAATATATTATACTGATAAAATTTCTCTAATCAGGTGAGAACCTTTTTGTGAGCACTAAATTGATGCAAAGATTTCCCTTTTATTATGAATTATTAAGTATACTTATTTCTTCTCTTGTGGTCATTAAAAGCCCCATGTCATGCACGACACTCCTCACTCAGCACTGCCAGGTTAACAGTTGGACTTGGTGGTCTTTGAGGTCTTTGCCAACCCACCCAATTCTGCCATTCTATGCAACAAGCATTGCTCAAAACAGTAGGAGGCATGCAACTGAAGTGTCAGCACAGATGTATTCAAGGGAAATCACAGAAGATGAGCATAGTTATGAATTAGGCATAATCCTTCTTGATGCCTGCCACCAGGAGTGCTGGTGTGTCTGTTCCTGCATGCCCCGAAGACACAAGAAAAAAGCATTTGCTGCCACAAAGCCAATGGACATTATTATGTGAGGTGGCCAAAGACCTACTCTTTTCCTCTCCCAACCTTTGTTTAACCATGTAGGTTTCCCAAAAGTCAGGATTTGGACTTTTGTTTTCCACTATATTTCAGTCTGTAATTCTGACTCAGCATATTAGACGCCTTTAAACTAAGGCAGTGGCAAATACAAAGGATGTGTTAAAAAATAAATACAATAAAACTAACATGGAAACTTTCTGATTTTTGTGTTTTGGTTTTACTAGCTAATTCAGCATTTTCAAATGTAAATATATACTGGAATATATTATAACCTGATACAAGTAAAACCAAATTGCACTTATAATTAAATTTGAAGTATTTTAAACTGAAATCTGTTTCCTTAAATCCTCCTAGTTCCTCTGCAGCCATTAGCAGTATTGTGCAAATTCCAAAATGTTTTACTGGAAAACAAAAAATTTATATGAAATATCAAAACTAGGTTAAAAAATTGCTGTAATTCACCATATTTCCTGACAAAAACAGGACTATTCTGAGGTTCTAAGGACTACACCTGACATTGTATTAGCATACTATCATTGCACTGAATCCAGGGGACTCATCCTGAGAACTGCAGATGTAACCATCAATGAAATGTGGAAAGAGCATTTTCTGACTGTATCCAAATATATAATTTATCTTCCCTTAATCATAAACAATTTACTTGTGTAATCCCTAGGTTTACAATGCAATAAGAATTTTCCAAAGACCACTTCTATTGAAAAAATCTAGCGTATATTGTGAAATACATGGCTTCTGTTAAAATTAATATTTATGAGTCAAATAAAATATATGTACAGAAAATTGTAATTCAAAAACTCAGTATGAAAAGAAACAGGAAAATCTACTCTTAGAGATCTTATTCTGGACTCTCCTTTTGTCTTCAATGGGCTCAAATAACAGGCAGTTCAGAGGCTCTTTTTATATTCTGTTTTATAACTTCTACTTACCTTTGGATCAAAGCTCATGCACAGAAGCAAAAATGCAAATTTTAGTATAGGCTTTTAAAAGAATATTTCTAATTAGACTAAGCTTCAGTTTCCAAATAAAACTGCACAGCAATCAAGAAAGCTAACTATAGTGGACTGTGAAGTTTTCGTTCTGGGTCAGATTAAATAGTGGAGGAAATGTTTTGAGATTCAAGTAGTTCCATCTCAACACTATGTTCAATGAAAATATCTGTACTTTGCATTTATGTGGTTCATTTTCACTAAGAACCCCAAACTACACTTGCAGGTATCCACTTGCTGGGTTTGAAAACAGTTTCTATGAGGAGATTATGATGGCAGAGGGTTTATTTTAACTGCCACTGAAATACAGCCACCTCTGAGATATGATATGTCAGCCTCTTCAAATAAACCAGACAATAGCACAGAAATGTTCATTTTTTCTATACTTGAAAGGTGATTAGAGGTTTTCAATCTACTAAAAACAGTTTATAGGAACTGTATTTGGTAAAAAAATCTGTAGGAATAAATAAGTCAGTCAATGCTTAATGTGCTAGAATCAGTTTTTAACTACTGGTTTTAGTAACTAGTGTTTTTTTCTTTTTATCAAGCTTTCCTCCTAGCTATCACTACTATCACTCTTCTTTTGTTCATGAAATCAACTGTGCATTATAGTAGAACTTCCTTCTGAGATTGGGAATACACAATAAATTAAGAGGAAATAGATAACTTAGGAAGGTCATAAGTTCCAAGTTGTTACCTGTGCCTTTGTAAGATAACAATGCAGTCTGTTGAATTTCTTCATAACATAACCAAATATGTGGATATAATTTCTACAGTGCATATTATATATGCATGTGTACACATACCTATATACACAATTCATGAGAATTAAATCAAACAAGTTACATGCATAAAGATATGTAAGGCTAATAAGATACATAAATATGGGAAATATAAAAAATAGAATTCAAGGTCAGAAATAGTATCCAACATCTCTCTTATCCAAGTAATCAACTCAGTCATTTCTGCCTCAAGCCTCCAGATTCTTTCAGTTCTACTGCAAAGACAGTCTGTTATTTACAGGCCTTGGGGGGTGAAAATTCATCACCCTGGGAATGCCTCTATGGTTAAGTTACTTACAGTTATGTCCCTTATTTCTATGATACAATGCAAATACAACACATGAGACTATGATGCATTTTGTAGAATCCAAGGGAAAATGGGCAGTCCATCTCTCTATGTCTGTGCTGGCTGCATCTCATCCTGATGTTTGGCAACAGAGTTCTATGAGAGGACCAGCCCTGCTGGAATCGCTTGTTTGCCATTTTCCAGTACCTCAGGGCTCACTCTTTATGAATAATACTGTTCCTAAATCTATAAACTTACACAACTAAGATTTCAGACCCTGGGAAGGACATGATGAATTCCCACCATTTCCTTCTTTGACATTTACAACAGTACTCAGCATCTATAATGCTGAAATTATGAAGCCATAGTAAATCTTGCACATTCTGTGAGAACAAAGCAATGCAAAAATGAATGTAAATCTGCCCAGGAAAGGTAAGCAACTGAATGTAAACAAGTACAAATGTAAATTGTGTGTCTGTGTGTATATGTGTATTTTAAATAATGTTCCTTATAGTCCAATATCCTTCTCCATTCTACTTCCCAGAAGAAAAGCTAGATATCAAGAAGATCTTCAAGATTTTCTTATACTACTATGTTTTGGGGGTATTTTTAGAAAGAAGGGTAAAACTGGTACATTACATATCACGTCCTGTTCTGTTTAGGTCCAAGATAATTAACAAATATTGTCCCTTGAATTTTAGATAAAAGAGAAATTGTACCATTTCATTGACAAGGAAACATTCTTCTGTAAAGTTGTTTGAAAGGCATGTGTCTAAAACTTGTAAGAGTTGTGGATTTTTGCAATAAACTCTAGCATGGAAATTACATAAACAAAATTATGAGGTAAGGTTTATAGCCTTGCAAAAATTACTTTTATCAGATATGTCTCTGATTTTTGACTTAAAT
Source organism: Chaetops frenatus (assembly GCA_013400775.1). Classification (NCBI taxonomy): domain Eukaryota; kingdom Metazoa; phylum Chordata; class Aves; order Passeriformes; family Picathartidae; genus Chaetops; species Chaetops frenatus. The sequence continues at coordinate 19,023 of VZTR01024232.1, forward strand.
ATTGTTTCTTCAAATATCTTCCAGAGTAAGAGCTGTCTTAAAATTATAGGGGTCTAAGGAAAAAACAACAACTTAGACCAATTTGTCTGTTCTCTGACTGCTCTTTCCTGGAAATTGCTGGTAAGCTAATTTCCCACAAAGGCTTTGTTCTATCCTTTCAACTTTAACCATTATGGTCAGAAACACAAGCTGAATGATACACATCAGCAAGAAGTTGAAGCTGAGATGTCACAACCCCATGGAATCAGAATTGAAGTTTCCTGTTAGTGGAAAAGGAAAAAAAAAAAAACCTAAAAACTAATTTTACAGCAGATCATAAAGCCTTTCTTATTCCTACCACTCCAGTTTATTGGATTCTGTAGAATTACATTTTATGCAAAATCTTTTTTATATAAATGCTTTCTTTTTACTTATGCTGTCTCAGTACCATAATGATGTACTCACTTGTGTCCCCCAGACTCTTACTAGGGCCACCTGAAATTGTAAGTGCTTAATACCTCTGAAAATCAGACAGTGTCTATGATACTACTTTTTTAAAAAAGGAGAGATACAAGGCTATCTTATTAATTATAACATTTTCTCTGAAAAGTTGTTACAATCAGGCAAATTAGGCCATCTCCACAGGGTATTTAAAAACTTTTTCAAATTTCTCTGAACAAGTATGTGCTTTTCTTTCTTGTTACTAGGTACATGTGCATTCAATGGTTTCAAATCTCAATTTTTGTGGGCAGACCTTCATAGCACATCAGCAACAACCAATTTTATTACAAGTGTCCACACGAGCCAGTGCTTTCAGCCAGATGAAGAGCATAAAGAACAGAGGATATGTATGAATGCCATGGTATGGAACAGGGAAGGAAGGGAAGGCAATGCAAGGCAAGGCAAGGGAAAAGGGCAGTAAAATGAAAGATAACAGACAAATGAGTGGAACACGTGCCAGTCCATGCCTTTCCAAATGTGATGTTTCAAAAGCAGCCAGTATCTCAGGAGACCCAAAGCTGTTGGCTGCTGAAATCCAGGATGGGCTAGTCATTCCACTTGCTGTGTTTCTCCAATCTTTTGCTAGACTGCTGCTAATTCAGACAGTTGGAGATAAAGGGCACTAAGCTAGATGGGCAATTGATCCTGCTAGACTTGCTCCAAAACACTCCCCCCTCCTGCCCAAACAAACAAATAAGCAAAAAAAAAAAAAAAAAAAA
>VZTR01024232.1:26306-37923 GCA_013400775.1 Chaetops frenatus
TGCGGTGCGGAGGCGTGCGGAGGTGCGCACGTGGGTGGGTGTGGGGGTGTTGTCCCAGGTGTGCGGGGGTGGTGGGGGTGCATGTCTGTGCGTACGGGGTGCGCGTGTGGGAGGTTTCTCTTGGTGGCGGAGTGTGTGTTTGGGTGCGCGTGTGCCTGTGAGTGTTTGCGCTTGCACGTGTGAGTGTCCGTGTGTGCTTGTATGGGCTGCCCTGTTGCATGTGAGTGCACGTGTGCGCGCGTGTGGTGTGTGGCTGTGCGTGTGCCCGCCTGTGCATGCGTGTGCAAGTGCTTGTGTGGTTCCGTGCGGGTGCGTGCGTGCGCGTGTGTAGTTCATATGTGCACACATCTGTGTGTGTGCGTGTGTGGATTCTTTCCGTGCCTCCAGTGCCTCTGTGTATGTATGTTTTGTGCACCTGTATTTGTGTGAGTGTGTTCTTACACGTCAGCATGCATGCCTCTGATGTGCTTTTGTCTTGCGTGTCTGTGCACACGTGTTCACACAACTGTTCATCCATACAGGTTTGCGTGCATAAGTTTTTGCATGGATGTGCATGTGGTGCATGTGTGCACGTGTGCATGTGTGTAAATGCATGAGCTGTGTAAATGTGTAATCTGAAGTGCCGATGGACATGGGTGTGTGAGCTGGGAAATTTTGGCAGCCAGTCACAAAGCACGGATCTTTGCAGGTGTGTCCACACAGGGGTTTGCATTTCCCTGTGTTGAACAGTGTGTGGGGGTGTGTCTTATGTGCATGGAGTGCATTTGTGGAAAGATCCTGGTTGGGAAGTTTGTGATCTGAGGCTTTCTGTATAGGTGTAGGTGCATGTATGAATTTATATGACTGCATATTTTTATATACACATTATATATGTAATAGTACCACAACACCATAGATAATAGTATTGAAGAAATCTGGAAAGGTAATGATTCACCCTTCACTTCCAAAGCACAGTGTAAAAGAGGAGGTTTGCATGGCTGTAATTCTGCTCCCATGTGGGTGTCAGGGTGAGCAGTATTTGTCTTTCTTCCACCTGTGCTTAAAACCAAACCCTCTTTTAGTGAGGCCAGCAGCAATTCACAGTGTGGCTCTGCACTCACCTCTAGCTCCAATGCATGAGGAAAGAACACCTTCAGCTACAAGTGCTGATGCCAACCAGCCCCATTGGATCCATACACGTTTGTTGACTGGGGAGAAGCAAAGATGTATATGTCCCAGCCTTGTGTGCCATCCACAGCCTTCTCTTGCAGACACATAAGTCTTGAAGGGTGACTGTTGTAATTGAAACTTGGTAGGCTTGTTTGCTTGCTCTGCAGTGACACAAGAATGTGATCGCACAAATGATACGAGCCTTGGGTTGATGTTAAGGGCAGTGCTATGTTAAGATCAGCGTTATGACAAAATTTCAGTGGTCCTTCTTTTAGCTAAAGTGGGATAAGTGAAAATCGCTCTTTTCTAAACTCTCTACTGTATTTTTTAATTCTGGAATCTGTCTCTTGTAAATACATGCAAATACATGTATTTACATTTATGCATGTAACTGGAATCCATTTTTCAAGAGAAATTCAAAACTGGAGACCTGTGCTTTCAGAATAGCATAGATGGCCACACTTGGAGTATTCATATTTTGGGATGTGTGTCCTTGGAAGAAAAGTCTGCCTTTATTCCCCCAAGAACACTTTTTGGTTCTGAAATTCAAAATCCCATGTGGTAAATACTTCATCAGTTGCAGAGGATAAGAAATAGATACTAAAGATTTAGACTTATTATTTCCAATTCATGCATTGCATTGCTCAGTACTTCAATACCTGACTTACTTAGAGGCCTTACTTTAATGTCGTTAGAAGTCACATCTGTTTGACATTCAGCAAGATTTATGCTTCAAGTTATCTGTATTACTTCTGAAAATGAAATTTTGGCTCATCAGTTAGATGTTAAACATGAACAAAGAAATGTTTACAGTTAAAAATGGGACCAAGAATTTTTTGTGGTGAAATTCCTAGTAATTTTCAATGACCCTTAGGTTTCCAAGTAATTTAGATGCATTCTAAAAATAGCACTTCAGTTACTAAGGCAAATGTTAGGCACATTTGGTAGTATTAACGCTAGAGGTGGACTGGAATTTCTTTATAGTACGCCCCCCACCCCAACGCTCCAACACTGTGGTGTTGCATTTTTTTTTTTGTGACTGATTTATTGTTCATTACTGGCGTCCCATAACCTTTTGTGTGATTCTGGGTTCAAGTTGTAGATTATGCTGTATGTTTCATATACATAATGTGTCCTCCTCCTCCACCTTAGTTTTCCTTCTGGTCTTCCTTCCCTCTCTCCCCTCCTTCTCTCCTTTCACCTCTCCATTCCTTCTTTCTTTCATTCTTGTGTTCTTTTACTCTGTTTTTCTTCTTCCCTTTGTGTTTTATTTTTCTTCTTCATTCTTTTTCTTTCTCACCCTCTTTCTCTTCTCTCCTTTCTCACTTTTGGCATGGTCAAGCTTATTGATCATTTGGGTATCAGTCAAGGATAAAAGTGACTTGGCAAGGACCATTAAGTCAATCACTATGATTAAATACTCCCAAGAATTTTAAGATGTGCTGAAATCAGAAATGGGCAGATACTTAACTGTCTGACCTGTCAGGCACATGAATATCAACACTGCTAGTGGAAAACTTGTATCACAGACCTGACAGGCTGTGATGCCTTAGTTACACTATCTATAAACAGGCACTCTTGCCTGTGAATCTCCGAGAAATAAATACACCAACATAGTTCTATGGAATAACGTGTTACTATTGGTATTCACATTTCCCCCCGTTCACAGTTCCCTGTTCACTTAGCCAAGGCAGATCAAATTTAAGTTTGATAATTACATTACGAATTCCTCCTACATATTCAGCTGCATTTGTTATTCTTCATTCACTGTCATACACTTGTGTAAGGTAGCTGTATTTTATTAAATAGCTCCTACATTTTGCTTCCAGGTAACTTCATTCTAATTGTGGATAGACTGCTTTGCTTTAAAAATTGCAGTGGGGTCTTCTGTGACAAATAATTCTCTGAATAATATGGTGCACAATGCTTGCAAGCACAGGCAGCATATGTAGGCATGTGTAGGCATGAGTAAAGTATATAGGCAGTGATATTTAAAAACGAGTATTTGACTTGGGATACAAAACTCATTCACTCATATAATATAAATCTTTTGGAAATCCTGACCGAATGCAGAATATTCTGTATTCCCATAACTTTGTCCATGTGGTTATAAACACCAGTATGATTGTTGGTCTGAACTCTGACCCAGGACCCAGACTGCATGTTTATCAGTGAGACCTAACATTCTTGAAAACACTAGGAGAATATTACAAATATGCTGTCCATTTCCTCACTTAGGCTTTTCAACATGTGTTGGAGTCCTTCAGGGGAGGTCACAAAGAGGAGGACACCATTGTGCCACCCCAACTTCACTCAGACTAGAATAATTCTACTGCATGGAAGAGATAATGAAGTTTGGATGGAAAAGAGTGAGTGGAGATCATTTCACAAATATTGGGATTCTACCGTGTGCTGCTGTTAGTGCTTCGTATTCACAGTACAGGATACAGTCATAGTTTGAAGATTAAGTATAATACAACCCAAACAATGAAAAGATGCATTAAAGCAAATATAGTGATGGAGAGCTGGAAGGGAAAGTGTTATAATACTGACCTCCTCTTGACTACTTAAGCTTTCACAAGGCCTCTAGCACAAAATATCTCTGTTCAATAAAACTAAATAGCAGCAATATTCAGGAGTACCCACTATAGTCATGACTTAAAAAAAAAAAAAATATTTCCTTCAGATGCACTCTGGACAGGGAGATGGGATTCATATGTTTCAGTATCGCAATTAGCTGTGATTTTGCTAACTCCCTGTTAAATGTTCCTTGTATTCTGCTAGAGGCCACATGTGACATCTGTTTGGAGACAAGAGAGAGAATACAACTCTCTTTTATGCAATATTTTCTGATTTAGATGTTGTACCATATAACACTTTGTTCTCAAGTGGAATCCAAGGAATTAGTTTTGGTCTACTGTACAAGATTTTGCTTGTCTTAGCGACTAAATTTATTGTATTGTACAATAGTCAAGATGATGTTGGTGTGTAGTTGAGATTTAGACAACTGGCATTCTCAGCAAAAGCTGTCACTGCTGTAATGTTCTGCCATCTCTTGTCAGCAGAGTTTGATGATTTGGGAATCCTATAGGGTATGTGAAATCAGAAGTGTCTGAGTTCTTTACACAGGCAGAATGACTTTTTACATAGTATGTGCAGCGCAATTAACTTTGGCAGAATTTATATCTTGATCCCCCTGTCTTTAGTAATGGAGCAGCTTCTGTTCAGATACCTATTTCAACACTAGCTGTATTACCCCTTAGCTCCAGTAATTTAAGACTTTCAGTCCGTGACCAAAAATGCCAATGTTTATTCTGCCCGATGCTCTGCTTTGTGGAGATACAAAGTGAGAGAGTATAACAGCAACGTGATAGCTCCCACATGAGTGTGATACAGTATAGCATTGTGCAGTGGAAGCTTTCCAAGGGACGCTTGAATGGTGAAAGTTTAGAAAATACATTTAAGATTATCATTGCACCAAATAAAATTATTTAGTATATACTTTAAGACAGATTATCACCTTGAGTTCTGTATACCATGGACATAAAAAAGGGAATTTCCATAATGGGAAATTACTGCACACAGTGTCAGTAGAACAAAAGAGAAGAAGAGGTAAATACTGCAAGGGAAAAAGTGTGCTAGGAAATTGCTATGCTTTTTCACTAATGTAATAAGCAAAAAGGAATTATCCAGAATTGCATCAAATATTACCCTTCTGTCATAATAGTACTACTGCAGTATATAGAGGAAAAGAAATCAGGAAAGGTGAGGTGCTGAAACAGGAAGAAAAAATTTGTTTATTTAGTGGATTGTGTAGGTAATAAAGTTGGTGAGCTGGTGGGAGGACGTTAAACTGTCCCTTCAAATTCCACTTACCTGTTTGCATTGGATTGCGATATAGTTAAGGTCTAGTAAACATGTCAGTTATTTACTGTAATTTGGTAATAATGAAACACAGTGTATGTACAATCATTCATCATTGATCAAATCTGAAATGCATTCCACTGGTGAGCGTAGATTTTCTCTGTGAACTTCTATTTGTTAGCTGGTGGGTGAAAAGAATTGTTCATACAAAAAAGTTTTCTTGCATTTCAGGTTTTGCTTTAATTATTTCTGACTTTTTTTTCTGTATTATCTGCTTTAATGTTTTCAATGCCTTTGTATGGTTCTTGAAATTTCAGGGAAGATAAGCACTGTAGATATAAAATTGTTCATTGCTTGTGATAATACTCTCAGAAATTATGGATATAAATATTCTGGTGTCTGCCAGAGAAGACAAAAAAATCTAGAACAAACCTAGTAGGCCTCTGTTTTTCTGTTATTCTTCATGAAGGATTCTCCTTGGCTTGAACCAGAATTCTGTGCATGGAGCTGTGCATAAACTAAGCCCATAAAATATTGGTAATCCTGACTCCAATTTCAGACTAAAAATTACATAAAAACATTTACAAGTAATTTGTAGCTAGAAAGAAGACGAGCGTTCTCTCTACCTGCCATATATCCTTTAATAAGCACTTAAGCATATAAAGACTGTTGACATTACAGACAGTTGATAACCTGGTTTAGAGACATATTTCTGGACACACAACTAACATATAGTGATGGCTTTTAGATGCCATATGCTGAGATTATAAAGTTACACATAGCTTAGGAAATTTTAGTAGCAAGTGTTTGTAATTACTAATCTTGAAGAAAAGACAGGCAAAACTGGAACTCAAGGATATCTGGTAAACAGCTAAGATATAATTTTGATTCACAACTGTATTATTAATTTGTCACAGTGTCCAAGGTAGCCTAGTGAAATATTTCAGACTTTTCTTCACTTTGTTTAATGTTAGGCATTGATCAGAAGCTGAGGGAGGGTCAAAGAAAGTGTGTGGGAAAGAATATTGGACTAGGATCAAGCTATTTTGTTTCAGCTAGATACTTAGTATGCATGAACATAGCTAGACCCTTTTGCTATCTATTTCTCTCTGTACTCCATTCTAAAATGATTTATAATGTTTGAATGCCTTCCCCTTTTTAGCTGAGTGCAGTATTACAGCAAAGAGTATATTGGTGCTGATTTTAAATAGCATTTCACAGCCACCTCTGTCTCTTTCTTTGTTCTCTATATGGGCATCACATCACTTGGAGAATGATGAGCTGAAAGTATTGAGTGTTGATGTGGTGATGCTATAATTTTTTGTGCAGCTTAAAATGCAGATCTGAGCTGACCTGTGTTAAGGGATGTGATGAAAAGCTCACCTTCCCCACACAAAAGAGCACGAAGACAGGAGCCCTTGCCCTGAGCTCGTGAGGGCTGTCCTGGGAGAGCATCAGCCCCAGGTGAGACACAGCACCACGAGTCCCTGGGGCTCATCTTCCAGGACAACACACAGGCTGCCTGTCCCCCTGCCCTGGGGCACACGGCTCATTATGTGATACAGGGAAAGAGCGTCCTGGGATGGGGGAAGACTTGCTATGGAATGTTTAGGGGAGGAACCAATGGTGGGCAAATGAAGGGATCAAGTCAGTTTGGGTAGGAACAAATGTGCAAAAATGGAGAGAGAAGGAGATAGAGGGGACCTGTTGACAGTTTGCTGATTGGCACCTTAGTCTATATTTCAGGTGGTGGGCTATGCTTTTCAGTCCTATACATCTCTGGTTTATGTAGTTTGATGCACTTGAATGTGCTGCTTCTTACCTATTTATTGTTTTCATTAGTAGCAAAATTTGTTGACATGGTATGTGTACTAGTTTTGATTCTAGAACTATTCTGTAACTACTGTTTTTTACATTAAAATATAGAATGTATTATATTAGTAATTTTCATGAATGAACTATTGTTTTAAATCCTCCAAATTCAGTTATTAAAAATAAAAGTTATTAAAAATAAGGTACTTCAATAAAGTATAGTATTAATATATAGAGGCACTAATTTTTTATTTCCCATACTGATGTATTTTTACTGCTTTAGGATTTCCAATTTCCCACAGAAGTGTTAGCTACAGTTCTGAGAGTAATCAGTTACATTTTTTATTTCAGGCATACTGTCTATCCATATATGTGTTTGTAATTATTATAGAAACAAAGAAAAATAAGACTGTAGTGTATTGTCTTACTGAATGTATGACTATATACATCTCAGTCTGTTCATCTTTTTAAGAAAATTGTTTCATTTATAAGCAAGTAATTTTTTGTCTGAAATCCTAATAGCCTCTGGCAGAAGTATTTTAGAGATCAAATAAATGGCACACAAATATTTTATACTAAATGAGAAAAAAATATTTGCACTAGAAACATTGAAGGGCTTCAAGAAAACAATCAGATCCTTAGATATTGAATATATTGAAAAATTGACAATTAACTCAGGTGACTGTAAAATAATCTTTAGTAGCTCTGTAATCATTAAATGGAGAAAGTGAAATTTAACTGTAAATATTTTAGTGTTATTTCAAGAAAATATGTTGGAAATAATGTTGAATATTTGAAAGACTAGTCAATTAATTTGGTTTCACCACATTAAAATGTTGGAGTATGCCTAGAATCAGAGGAAAATAAATAGCAAAAAATGTATCATAGGAGCTTTGTAATTTTTCAGTACCATTAATAGATAGTATAATAAAGCAAGCAGGTGATGTAGAAGACCAACTTGCCTGAACAGAGAACTCCTCTTGGAGATCAAGAGAAAAAAAGTAATTGTATGATCTCTGTAAGCAAGGTTAGGCTTCACAGAGAGATAACAGAGATGTAGTTCACAGATGCAGGGAGAAAAAAGGGCAAAGCTCAGTTACAGCTGAAACTGGCTAGTGTTATGTCCAAAAACAAAAAAGACATTTTGAAATATACTAATAGCAAGAGAGGTCTAAGGAAAATCTTTGATTGATACTTGATGGTCACCTGACGAATAAGGATGAAGAAAAGGTGGAGGCATTCAATGCTGGGGGCTTTTTGCCTCAGTCTAATAATGCTGGTAGCCTGTGGGCTACTTGGTCCTTTGAGTTGGAGGACCACAGCTACAGAAACAGTGACTTTCTCCTGGTGGACACTGGAGTTTTAAGGGAGCAGCTGTATCAGCTGAGTAAGTGCATTAGTCTGATGGGATGTGACCCAGAGTACTGAAGGAGTGGATGTTATGGAACTTCCACGACCTCTGATCATCAGCCAGACGTCGTGGAAGTTTAGCGAGGTCCCTGCTGACTGGAAGCTATCCAGTGTTACTCCAGCCTACAAAAAGGGTGTGAGGGAAGACCCAGGGAATGCAGACATGTAAGTCCAATCTCAAGTCTTGGAAATATGGAGAAGATTATACTGGGTGGTACTGAAAGTCACTTAAAGAACAATGCAATCATCAGGCGCAGTAAACTTGGGTTCACAAAGGGAAAGTCCTACCTTATTTAGTATCTTTCTGATTAAGGTCACCCCCAGAGTGGATTAAGGGAAAGCAGTGGAAGTAGTTTTTCTGGATTTCAGTGAGGGTTTTTGATCTGTGCCTCACAACACCTTTCTCAACCACTTGTCCACCTGTAGGATGAGCAAGTTCGATGGTGAACTGAATGAAGAACTGGCTGAACAGGCTACAGTGAGTGGGGCTGCATCTGGCTGTACTAACAGTTTACATCAGGCTCCAAATCTAGGGCCAGTTCTGTTCAATATCTTTATCAGTGATCCAGGTGCAGGTGAATATACCCTTAATAAGTTTGCTGAAGATCCCAAACTGGGAGGTGCCATTGACTCATGTGAGACCCACATAATTGCATACAGAATTTAGGGGAAACAGAGTGAATATAGAATGGAAAAAAAGTATAAGAGATGAGAAGATATTTCTGAATACAGTGAAAAAGTTGGAACTTACTAAATTTTACTTTCTGTAATGACTATTTAGTAAGATTTTTATGTCATACTTACTAGGACTAGACACATATTTCTATTCTCTTAAGTGATTAATTATCTAATACTTATTCATGAGCTTTTCTCAAGGGGACAAAGTATATTTTTCTCCTTTGATCAGTGTCCATACTTTCTAGGTAGTCTGTCTCCTATGCTGAGCATCCAGTCTGACTCCCAAATCCTGGCAAACTGTCTCCTCCTGAGATTTTTGCTAAGCAGAATTCCTTCCAGGCATCCTTTGGAATAAATGACTCATCTGTGTTTCTTAAAGAAATTGTTTAGGAAACAAGGTCCATGAGAGAATACTGGGCTGATAATCCTAATAATAAAGTAATTTCCCTTTTGATGAGAATCAGGTGTGTAAACTCTTCAGCATTTTTTCATCAGTCTATAATTGGTAAATCTGGAAACTCTAGTCAGAGGAGTGGCTGTTGTGCATCTGATTATTGAATGCCCAGGTCTCTTTGTGCATTTTGCCCGGAGAAAAGACTTTGAGCTTAAGGTTTAAATAACTTATCTTGGTGCCAGGTGCCTTGTAGCCAAAGCAGAGGGCTATGTCAATGAGCAACTGTATATTAACGTGCCTTGAATTCAAGTGTAAGGGTGCTAAAATAAGCTAAAATATGGCATTAATGTTATATGTTGGTTAATGCTGTGATTGCAGAACTAGACACTGTGCATAACCACTTCACAAAGTATGTGAGGACTGTGATCTTCAAAGGGACAAAGATTGTGTGTTGTTGCATACAGGATGATTTGGGGAATACTCAAGAAGCCTGACTTACAAAATGAGAAAAAAAACCCCAAATATAAACAATTTTAGGAGCAGTTGAGAGCCTGCTTCCCCTTGGGAGAACCAAATAGCCTAGAAACATTAGACACAGTGGAAATATAAAGAAGAAATAAAATTAATGCCCTTCAGTTATAAATTCTCTCATTAGTCTTTTGGTCTTAATCATCTCAACAACTGATAACCAATAATGACCATAGCCAACAGTGTCATCCTGAAATCCTGGGTGTTGTATACTCATAATGAATTATATACATATTAATGAGTAGCATATTAATGTTACTGACTGACAGTTTTGTATGTATAGTGGTGATCGGTAATATGGAAAAACTAATTATTAGTATAAAATATGTTGTTAATGAATAAATTTAGTAAAGTTTGGGTTTAAAGCTTAAAACTGGCCTGATTTGTCAGTCTTCTAAACCCTATATAGCATTCTCTTAATTAATCTAAAAAATAGATACACACATATATATATATTTATATTTGCATATACATATGTAGACACATACTTGTTCAACTGCTGTGACCTAAAAGTTGAACATTGAAGCACTGACCATTGAAGAAGGAGCACTGTGTTTTGTCTTTCAGCCAACTCATTTTCTGCAGATATTGTTTCCACCTCTGGATCCCACCAGGTCTTAGTGTTTACCCTCTCTTACTTTCTCACCCAGACTCTTCAACTGCTGTTGTCACTAAGGACCTGGAAATTCTTTTTTTTTTTTGCTGGTAACATTCAATGAAGCAGCAGCTGTTCAGCTTGTGGATACTTGCTTATTCAGAAGGACAGTCTTCTTGTCCCATGCTTAGTGCTGAGTGTTCTATTCTTGACAGTCTTCAGAGAATCCTAGATCCATAATTTAATAATTTCTAAAATGAGGGGTTTGTTAACAGAACCATTGAACATGACAGCTTTCATAGCATCTCACTGCACAAAATGTTTGAAAATTAGATTAAATGGACCTCTGATCTTCTACATCAGATGCTGTGTTCCTGTGAAAAAGATATGAGTCAAACAGATGAAAATAAATGCTGTTTTGTATTTTTAATGGATCTGTGTAAAAGCTGTTCAAAGCAAATCAAATCAAAACTAGCGTATCTAATTCAAAGGTAGTAAAAGTGGAAATGTTTAGCAAGTTATGAGTTGTTAAAATCTGTGGATTCCAGGGCCAGGGTTTCTTCTCTGCAGTTGCAGAAGCCCTCTCAGATGAAGCCTAGGAAGCCTGGGCTCTCTCCATTCTGCTTCCATGGCTGCGCCTGCTGCTGCTGCTCCTGTCTGCAGGTCTGGCAGCGAGTGAGGCTGGGCCTGTGTCCCAGAGAGTCCGCGTGTGAGCACAGCCTCATACACTCACACTCACACACTCCCACCTCACACACTCACACACACTCACACACACTCACTGACACTCACAAACTCAAACAGAGTCACGCACACACACACACACTCACACACACTGACACTCAGTAACACACGCACACTCACACTCACTGACACTCACAAACTCAAACACACTCACACACTCACAAACTCAAACACACACACACACACACACACTGACACTCAGTAACACTCACATGCACACTCCTACTGACACTCACACTCAAACACACACACTCACAAACTCAAACACACGCATGCTCACACACACACACATTAACACACACTCACACTCACACTCACTGACACAAACTCAAACACACACACTCACTCACTGACACTCACAAACTCACACTCACACACACACACTCACTGACACTCACAAACTCAAACACACACACACACACTGACACTCAGTAACACACGCA
>VZTR01024232.1:52701-80085 GCA_013400775.1 Chaetops frenatus
GGGGGGGGGGGGGGGGGGAACTGAAGAGAACAAAACTGTGAGAGGTTAAAAATATTAGAGTCTCAATTTTACTGAAGCAAAACTCACAAACAATAGAGAGAAAAGCAAACGGTTTACCTACAAAACCAGCAAAGGCAAAACACCACCTGGCCCCCCACTTCTCAGGCAAAACCAAAATTGCCCAGTGGCCGGGAGATCAAAGGCAGCTTTTCCGTCTGAGGGGATTGACTCTGCCGCGGTGCTGGTGCGAGGCTCGGTGCAGGCCTCTCCTCCACCCCGGCCAGCAAAGAGCGGCCTCCCTCCTGCTCCTGCTCCTGCTCCTGCTCCTGCCTGCTGCCCTAAAGGCACAGCCCATTAAGGGAAACGTAGATGGGTGTGCGATACTCAATTTGGTCACCTCCACATGGCGCTAAACTTTGCCTCCAATCCCTCTGGACAATGTTGAAGAGAACTGAAGATACATATATATCTCACAAATGCAGGTTTGAAGAGTGAATTTTAAAACGTTTCTGAAAGTGATTCCCTTCACTGAAGCTGATGCTGCTGTAGAAATTACCTGTATCACAAGGCAGTCTTCAAAGAAGCTGCAAATAATGTATTAATATCTCAATGTACAGGAAGTTCTGGTGAGTTTTTTGTTTTGTCGGTTGTTTTTTTTTTTTTAATCTGCTAGAAACAGGTATAAAAGAAATAATAACTTGGTATTATAAAATATAATGGAATTAGAAATAAAAAGTATATTTTTGACAAAGCGAAGATGCAATTAAATCAAGTAGAAAATGGTGTGAAGCCCCAGTCCTCACTCTGCAAGTTTATTTACAATGACCTTGAGGCCTCTTGATGTGGACGTGTGGGAGAAATGCAACAACATTCTTGGGAGGTTAAAAAAACAAGCTTTACTGGCAAACTTCAGAAGATCAGAAATTTGGCAAAACTTAAAAAACCCCATTCATTCAATGTCGCCGATCACCTGCAGTCTGTGGCTAGGGATCGTGTAACCGGGGCTGCCTGAAGCCCAGGCCGACAGACTCTAGGTTGCCCTGAGTGCATGGGTTTAGCTAGCCCAAGAGCACGAGCTGCGGTGTAATCCAGTGAGAAGGAGAAAGGCCAGGGAGTCCCTTTGGTTGGTGTTCCAAGGGACAGGTTTATTCTCGCCTTGAAGGAGACCAGAGCCAAAGAGCCCAGATCAGCTCCAGGCCCTGTGTTTCATACAGAGTAGCTGTGGCTCTCGGAGCCCAATCAGGGGTAGGTAGGGGAGGGTGAGGGATACCAGGGAGAACCAAGAGAGGAATCCAGGGGTGGAGAAACAGTCACACTGACAAATGGGGAGTTAGGGCTGACAGAAGCTTCTGGGCTAGAAGGCTGGATCTGAGGGTAACTGACAGGGAAATAGGGGATTTCCAGCGTAGATTGACAAGGGAGGAAGGGGATTTCCGACCCTCAGGAGGCAGGGTTTAGGGGACGGACAGGGAAAGGGGAGGGGGCACCCGAGGGCGAAACCAAAGGGCCCTAGAACCTGAGGTAAAGGAGAAACCATTACAATCCTGGGAAGAAACGCAGAACTTTGCAAAGAACACAACAGCTGAAAGCGAAGCATGCCACAACAAATCAAAATAAAGTATTTCACTAAAAACAGACTTAGCAAACTCTACTCATCTAACCTTAATTACCCATATTTTAAGAATTCCTATTTAGGAATAGGAAAGAAGAGAAAGAGAGAAAAAGAAAAAGGGAAAAGCAAGATACAGCTAGAGGCTTGGATCCTGGCAGTTTCAGCTGCCATAAAATCCAAGGACAGTAGGGAGGCAGTCCAGGGCAGCGAGTTTTATCTGCTCTGGCCTCTTGTTGCCACCTTATCCCCCCAGGGTGGGGCTTCCAGGCATGTGGCCACTCTGGGGCTGAACGGGGGCTGCAGGGGTGGGGTGGGGTGGGGTGGGGGCATTGCTGCCCATGACTGACAGGCGTTCTGGGCTGGACTAGAGGCTCCAGGGGGATGGGGTGTGGAGCAGGGCATGTCCCACTTCCACCGAGCTTGCACTTCTCCCCCCGTCACACACACACACACACACACTTAAGTTATTTAGGGCCAGTAATAATTTTCTCCTGTCTCTCACAAATGGTAAAGCTTTCTCTTTCTGACTCTTTGAATAAAGAGTATATATAATTTTTTTTGGAAAGAGATGATTTATTGCTATAAAATCACTGAGATCAATAAAAATTACCTTTTACAGAAGTCAAGCTGATAGTCTAAGAGCTTTATCTGGATCAATCCAGGCTGAGCTACAGCCTTCCAACAAGTCAGCAGACAGATGCTATATCACTGCAATGGGCTACGTGTCATCTTAACCTTGCCAAAAGATAAGGTAAATTTTATACCCCCATGAAATTACTTTAAACTAATGCATTTACCTCAGAAGACAAGGTGAGCTAAAGGTGCACATATGGTCTATTGTAACTCACCTCATGAACAGTGACTTGTAAAGCTGCTGTAAATTGTTAGCTTTTGATTCTGTGCCCCTATGCTTCCATGAACAGGGAATACTCCATACTGAAAAGCTTTCACAGATTGGCCCTCCCTGGATAATAGCATTTTTATGAGATGTGAAGGATCTGTAATTCTGATGGGAATAAGTACTTTCTAAAATAGGAATACAAATCACTACAAGATTTGATTTTTAACCCCTCACTACAAGAAAGACTTTGAGAGGCTGAAGTGTGTCCAAAGAAGGTCAATGAAGCTGGTGAAGAGTCTGGAGCAGTCTGATGAGGAGATGCTGATGGAGATGGGATTGTTTAGTCTGAGAAAAGAAGACACAGGGAAGATCTGATCTCTACAAGTCCATGAAAGAGGGTTGGAGCCAGGTGGGGTTCAGTGTCTTCTTCCATATAATAAGCAGTAAGACACGAAGCAATGGCCTCAAGTTGCACCAGGGGAGGTTTAATTTGGATATTAGGAAAAAATTCTCAACTGAAAGGATTGTCAAACATTGGAAGAGGCAGCCCAGGGAAGTGGTTGAGCCATCACCCCTGGAGGTATTTAAAGATAGATGTGGTGTTCAAGGACATGGTTTAGATGTGGACTTGGAGTACTTGTCTACATACATGGTTGGACTCAATGATCTTAGTGATCTTTTCCAAACTAAGCAATTCTATGGTTTTATAATTCTAAGTGCAAATAAATGTAGGTCCTTGTTAAATCAGTTACAGGATCAGTTTTTGTGAAAGTGGTGATTCATAGATGGTAATAATGCTATGAATTTGATACTTCAAGACCTTTGATAAAATAATTTATTTTTTAAATCCACTGTCTACTCCTTGTGAACTTCTAGAAAACAATCTTTCTCTTACAAGATGACCTCAAGGGTAAACAAAATTAATGAAAAGGTTTGGTCAGAAGGGGCTTAAAAGTCAAGAATACTACAAGGCACTACAATGAAAATACTTTCCAACAGTGCAAAATGTTTAAGAGTTCAAAACTACAAGATAAACCAACAATTTATATTACCACAGACAGATGATTACAAATTCAGGCTGAACAGATGACCTGTTGGAAAATGAAGATTCTGTTTACACTTATGCTGGTTGATAATGCTGCATGAATTAAAAAGATTTTTAAAAAGAAATTAAACAATGTTTACATTGTTCATAAACAAAGCATTGTCTAAAGAGTCCTAAGATGTGTCTGTACATTCGTTCTTGCAAATTAGAGTTTGAAAATAAAAAATAAATTGTATTATCTCTGCTTTTCTCAAGCTATACAGTGATTCATCAAATGTTTTTCAGAAGAAGCTGTTATTCTCATACAATAACTGGCTTCTGTGTCACCCTCTCCTGTTGAAAAAAGTAAGCCAACAACCTTCATACTCTCTCTTAGATGTGCTTCTTCCAAAACAAGGTTGAAACACCTACCAGTATGTATGTGTGAGAGGGTAAAAGTAGTGGCACCTGCTCTGTAGATAAACATCAGCCTTCAGAGCTCTCACTGCAGTATCTGCTAATGCTCTTCAGTTTTATGTAACCCATTTTCTTATTTTCCATATGGCCAACAACCTTGAATGAAAACAGGATTTTATCTGCTTATTGTGTCTACTTGAATTAATAACCTTCTGTTTGTGATATCTCAAATTATTGCGATAAAAATGATTATAATTTCACAGAAGACCATGGTAAAAAATAAGATGTAAATGCTTCCAATGAAAAATACTCTTCATGCAAATGAAACTCTAATTAGAAGAGGAAACAATCTGTTTTAACAGATCACCATGAGAAGAGCTGCTCAGCATTAAATATAGTTTGATAAATACATTAGCTTGCAAAAATATACTGGAGTAAGTAAAAGTAATTGAGCATTTAATCTGGCTTTTAGTAATTGAGTATTTTAATCTGGCTTTTTAAATCCTAGAGTATTCAATACATAGACTTAATTTAGGAATTGGATTTAGGGCTGAATATAGCTGAAATCAGAATAATTTTTGCTGTTAGGGCCTTTACAAAAAGAAATCTTTCATTTTCTTACAGTATTGAAATTTGCTTCATTGAAATAGGGAATTAATGTTAGATTATTCATCTATCTGCACACAAAATTTTCTCATAAAGTCTAATAAGATTTTCTTGAAATGCTGAAGACTATTACACCAGGGTTCCAAGAGTAACTGTCACACTGCATATAATACAATAATTTAGATTAACTATTAGTTTGCATATTTTTTATTTTCCTTTAAACGTCTCTTTTTTTTTTTGTCTTAAAAATCAATATTTTGTGGTAGGGATTATTTATTTATGTTTCTAACTGTAAAGGTAGGGTTTTTTTCAGTTCTGTTCTTTCAGGACCCTTCAAACCCATCATTCTGAGAAGCTTGCAGGCATGCATTTATCATTAGCATTGGTAGACACAAATATTATAAGCAGACACTGTTATAATAACAAAATATACTCTAAAAGACAATACCAGTTTGTCAACACAAGAGATCTCCAGAGAAGCAGACTGATTTTATTTAAAATGCAACCAAGAGAATTTTTTAATTTCAGAACAAAAAAATTCAAGATCAGGAAACAGTGCAGCTGAAGAAAACCTTGGAATAACTGAAAATATTCAGACCAAGTCTTCCCATTATTTTGTCTTCTCACATTAAAGGAATCTTATAAATTAAATATCTTTTGTTTACTTTGACCGTTTGGATACTGGTTTGTCTTGCTTTTCTCAGTCTTTTTTCCTGCTCAATAGAATGTGATCACTAGATGAAGGAGAGGAACCCATAGCTCACAGGATATAACACGTGGCTCGGTTATGGAGTTTAAGTATATCCTATTCAACTGAATGGGGCAAAGCAAGTACTTGAAATAATGCCAGCTATTTTCTACATTGGTTTGAGAGGTTGCTTATTCTAACCAGGCAAAACAGGGTTGTGAATGCAGTCATAGTTACAAACTGATTGTTTGCAGCTTTATAGGATAGTGCTGATTCAGAAGTATAGCCAGTTCTAATAGGAACAGAACTAAATGACCTTGATGTCACCAAGAAACCACCTCAAAAATGCAAAAGCAGACTCGAAAGCCTCCACTAAAACTGTGCTATAAGTGTGGGATGTTCAATTATTGTCATATCTGGGATAGAAAAAAATTACATTCATAGCTTTAAGCACAAAAGAAGTTCAAAGAATTAAAAAATAATATAATGCAATGTGCATACTCCAGTTATGTGGAAAAACAGGTATATGATGAATATATATTGTAACATTTCTTTTTACAAAATATACCTTTTATAAATGTACTCACACATGCCAAAATAAGTTCTTAAATTTATAGAGAATGCTGCAAAAAAAAGTCCAAATAAACAACCAAAACTACCCACAAAAGCTAAAATCCAAGTAAAAGTCTATATAACTTTTATTTGTAATCAGATATATTATTATTATTACAGTCAAGAAAGAAAAGGGCTTAATCAATATGATCAATATTTTAAAAAATGTGCTAAGCAGTGAAATTTGTGGATTTGGGATAAAATCCGATGAACAGTGTCACCTGGCAGAAAATCCTGTAATGGGACGTTCTTAATTTGCCCTTGATCATGCTATTCTATCTGATGCTATACTTTCCAACACGGATTTCTTACTGTCACTCAGCAAGGTGGGAGGGAATGATCGACTGAACTCTATGTCAAAGATTGTTTATGAACTTCACTTTTAAAGTTAATTGGATAAAATGCATGATTACCCTTGGGAACATTGGTCAGAAGAAAAGAAAAATCTTCAATCTCAGAAGAGGTCTTGTCATATGGAAGCCATCAGGCTTCTTTTTGCTTATTCTCTGTGTGACTTTCCTGGTAATGCATTTGGTTACTGAAAGTATTCCCTTTTTATCAGGAAGGCTAACTGCTCAGCCCCAGGCTCTGCACTTTGTAAATTCAGGCACTTTCTCAGAAAGCAGAGGTTTAAGGCTTCTCAGGGCAGGCAATACTTAATATCTCAATTCTGTTACTTTCAGTACTTATGGTGCTATTACTACAAGACTGCTCTGCGAAAAAATTGTTATGTTTGTTCCACTGGTCCTGTTTGATTAAAAAAGTACTTGACAAAGTATTCTTAAAAGAGACTTTTGATGTGACTCACTTTTTCTGTTGCCTAGTTCTGTTAGTTGATACAGCATTTGGAAATGCAGGTGGAGAAATATTTTGGTGGAGAAAAGTGACTTGTGCAGAAGATCTTTTTGGAGAAGCTGTGGAAGGAGTCTGGCTGCCTCATTAGGAGGTCCTGCTGGAGCCAGGAAACCACTTTCATGTGGAAGGTAGGCTGCATCTGGCCCCGTGTTGCTTTCAAGTTCATAGTCAGAACCTCAGTTGATAAAAAGCTGATGTAAGGCTGGATGATGTCAGGCCTGAGCCATTAATATTCATTGGTAACACCTTGAATCCTTTTAGTGGTATCTTGTCTTCATTAACTTTCTTTTCTGGTGACACACCAATTCCAGTATTTGAACCTACAGCTGGCTTTATATAGTGATTTTTTTGAATTAATTTAAAAAAGGTTGTGAAGTTCTTCCGAGTAGATATGAAATGGTTTATCACTACCAAGAACTATATGTCTCTTCAGTGGAACTGAAAAGAATTCCAGTGAGGCTCAGGTCCCACTGTTAACTTAGAGCTCTTCTGTATATTGAGCTACTCTTAAATAGATGCAGGAATTACTAAAACTTATTTAGGTAGAATTAGAACTATTTATTTATTTTATCCTTTTAATATATATATTAGAATAAACCTACACATTTTCTATAGCCTTTGGAGAATCCATGTGCTTCGTATAACCAAGGAATTACTGGTCACCTTGCCATTTAGTTATTTCAGTTTGCTTATCTTGATTCCAATCCTTCTGGAGAGAGGCAAGGAATACACTTTCACCCAAACATTGTTCTAAGAAACCTCACACACTTATGAATAAAATAATTAAAATCCCAATCTAATTTTAGTTGTGACTAGCTCTTATTTTGACAAGTAGATCTTTTATCTAAAACAATAAGTAGGCAAATTAATAGTAAGTTTTCCTAAAGTGGCAAATTATGTGGCAATTATGAATATAGCAGTTGGTGATACCACATGTGATGATAGCAAATTCAGAATGAAAGATGATGCCCTCTTCTTCCCTGACTTTTGCAGTAGTATTTGATGTAGTGCTGGGCTGTAGTGCACTAATACTTGTCTCTTTTGGTATCAGAGCTTCTGACAAGAGTCTTCACTGCTTCTTCATCTCAGCCCCACAGTACACCTATCCCTCACACCTTTTACCTCTTTTTGCCTATTTCTCCTTATCAATTACTTTTCTAATCCATCTCTCCTGTGTTTTTTCACTTTATCCCATCGTCTTCTGTAAATAAAGCTATTTCTGTTAGAAGTAGAGGGCCACAGGTTTTAGGGACTAAGGATGTGTTTGTACTTGTCTTCTTTTAGATGTATTAGCAGTTGTTTAATTATCAGGTAACTTTTAAAAATTTTGCTTTAGCTTACAGTGAGATGAAGTAGTTATTCTGTGCAGATTAAATTGTCTCTGAATAAAACACAGTATGGATGAATAGACACAGAATTATACCAGAGGCTATCTCCTAGTACTGAAATATTATGGGTAAACACTTAATATATGCAGCCAAAAATTTACTGTGCATACAGTTGAAATCTTAACAGTCTATTCAAGGATTTGATTTTATTTTATTTTATTTCATTTCATTTCATTTCTTATCAGATTCAATTATTACAGAGTAAGAAAATAAAAAGTAATGCCATTATAGAAAAAAATATCTTTTAGAGTACAGTTGAAGTTATTATGCCCACATCCTGGTACCTAACCCATTTTTTCTGAGTTTTGACCATCTTTTCAGTGTTTCTCTGTGTCCTGAGGTAAATGGCTTCAATCTAATTGGAGTATTGAAAGTCATCAGCATCCTAAGTCCTTTCATATGGAGGAATATGGTGCTAATTATGATGTTTTCTTCCTCCTTCTCTCTCCTGAATTTACTTAGGGCTATTTTTATGCCTTTGTTAAACCCACTTTGCAGGTTGATCTCTCTCCTGTGGTCTGTAACCATTTCATACATATGGTGCATGTTATATACATAGTTTCATTTTCCTTTGTTCTCTTTCTGAGAACAAACCCCAAAATCAACTCTTATGTCTGCATTAATTTGAGTTGTTTATAGCCTTGAGGTCTGGAGCCTGTGTTGTGCCTCTTTGCCACTCCCATGCTTGTACTTCTATCTATATACCAACTGCAGCTACACTATACAAATATAAGTGAAAATGAACCAAATTTGGCAGAGCCCCAGTCGTTGGAAATGTTCATGTTACAGACAACTCAAATAAAGACAAAGTTCCAGGTAGGATGAAGCAAATTTAGACAAAGTAAACCTTGTAGGCATCAGTCTGGGGGTCCCAACCAAGTAATTTCACAGCCTGTTACTAACAATGTCAACCATATATTTACTGAGCCACAGAGATAAAAAGTCTTAGTTCGCAAACAGAAATCACAGATCACACCAGATATTGTTCAAGATAAAATCTGTTTTAAATTTAACAAGGGGCATAGAAAGCCTAAATAATCAGGAGTCACTGAACAAAACTACACATAGACAACCAAGAGTACCCCAGCCGACAGAGCCAAGCAGCTGGAAGACACCTTTGCACTCTGAAGACTTGCTCTGATGCTCTATTTTATTTTTATATCTGCCATATTTTGATTAGACTGTTAAAATTATTTTAATTGACTAAGTTCTTGGATTCTCAAATAAAATGTGTACTTTTCATGCCCATGACAAGATTTTGAATGCAACACTTATTTTTTCTCAAGCAAGGTAAAAGAAAAATTGATCAATTATTAGACTAGAACTTTTAAGTGATTATTCTGTCTTTTATCACTGCTTAGTATCTCAAGAAGATTTATCAGTGTCTTTCTAAAATCTACAAAAAGGAGAAAGATTTAGTCCTAATTTACTCCTTTCCAATGAAGAAATTAGTCTTTATTAGCTTTTGGGATCTAGTTTTATATACTTTGAATTCAAACATCTAGAGAATGGAACTAATTTCCACATTCTACTTTATGTTTTTGCTGAACTGCCTTATTTGCATTGTATTGTTGTGAAAGTTATGAAAGTCATAAATGACACATTTTAAAGCATTCTTGTCACCTGTCTTTGTCATACTTATCTTTGTAAGCAGGAACATAGCCAGAAAAGTAGTTGGGAAAAGTCTCAAGCAATACTACAAAAGTCCTAAAATTATCCTTCAAAAAGCTGAGTTAGCTCCTCAGCTGAGACCTGGTGAATGAATGAAATGGAGAAAACAAAGAAAACAGATGAAAAATTTTCATTGCAGCATAGAAATCAAAATCTGAACTCATTTAATGCCTTTTTTCCCCATGTGTTTAACCTGTGCTTGATATCTAAATTCACTCTGTGAGAGATTTGAAACCTGCTGACATTTGTATACCTCCTAGTTCTCTTGTCTAATCTGTAAGGATGATTATGAGCAATAAGAGTAATGCAATGAGCAGTATTTAGTATATTTTAAATGACTAATAATTAATTAATTACTTGTCCAGTTTAGGCATTTAAGTAAAGGGTAAATCCTAGCTTTTCAAGAGTCTATTTCTTTTATGAATGAGGAAAGAAACATTTACTCCATGAAGAAAATCAGAGAATTCTAAGGAATAGGAATAAAATACAGCAATTTTGAAGACTCCAAAAGGTCAGTCATATCAAAATAATCAGAAAAGAATTTCAACATCATACTAAGACAAAGATATAAAAAAATTATGTAACCAGGGAGCTTTACTAGGAGCAGGATAAATTATGGCATTTGTTCACCCAGGATTTTATTTTCTGCATTATTTATTGAGGGGGGAGGAGGAGTTGTTTCCTATTGTGTGTTCTTTTTCAGTGATTTTTTTTCCCTGTGCAGATTTCATGCTGTGTCAGATAGACAGTTCTCAAATACCATGTTTGCTTATCTTCAAAGAGGTTACAAAGTGTGCAACAGTCTGAATGCTGATTAAGCTTCTGGGTCTGCATGTCTGAGTTTACCTGTGACTTAACTATAATGGCCTAGCATTCAAAATCTGGATTTTGAATAATGATTACTTTTACAAGAAAAAAAAAAAAAAGAGAGAAAAAGGAATTGGACTAAGTCTTGTTGATACAATCTACTGCTATCTACTGCTATTGTTGGTGTACTTTATAATCCATGTTGTAGTTTAAAACATACAGACTTTCCCTCTTTCCTTTTGGAAGTACTCCTTTATTTCTTTGAACCTTGCTCCTGTACTGAATGGTGTACTGGCTTCCTATGTTCTGCAGTGTTTATTCTGTTATCAAAATCTCCAGACTATCTTATCTCTCATTGCTATCTCTTGACACCTTTATGTTTCTTTTCTTTTTATCTGCAGGGATTTTATAGTTTTCAATGATGGCACTAAGACAGGTTATTTGATGTTTAGTGTATAACTTGGTTTTCAGATTGCATTTTCAAATCTGCTTTTCAATGGTGATTCAATGCTAAAGGAAACCAAATAAAACTCATTTTGTACCATATATTTATTTTCATGATAGCAAAATTCCACCAAGTGAAATTTTTTTTAAAAATCTACATTATTCTGCCTACTTTTGTTGAAGTGTTTTCTTCTTTTTGATAGGTGTTTTGTAATTTAAACAGTTTATCTTTCCCTCCTTTCACTTTACTCTATAAAGCAGCATTTCTTTACTTTTCTTTTTTTCTTAAAGCAGGTTGAATTCTTATTTTCCAGTTTTGAGTGAACAGGTTTTTTTATGTATTTCATAGGGCATGAAATATTGGGGAATATTTACAATATTCACAGGGAAATTCCTCAGGCAGCCAGTAAAACCTATACAATTATCAACAGAATGAAATACTACTATTATTATTATTGAAAAGAATGAAAAGAAGATATACTTCCTCCTTTAAAATTAAAATACTAGTATTTTTATATAGGTCGATACGCAAATTAAGCTCTGGTATAATTTCTATTTTTCTGTCACAATACTGAATTGAAAATACTTTTTCATTTGAGACAACCACATGAAAGTTGGGCTTCAATTTATAAAATCTTACCTAATAGAAATGGAACATTTGGAATAGCAAATTTCAGAGTCTTACCTATCATAGCTGTCTTTTCTGACATGCAGTCATGCAATTAAACATTTATCTCTTTATCTCTCTTCTCGTTTGGCTGGGATAGAGTTAATTTTCATCAGAGTACCTGGTATGGGGCTGTGTTTTGGATTTGTGTTGAAAACAGTGTTGATAACACAGGGATTTTTTCATTATTGCTGAGCAGTGCTTAACAGAACTAAGGCCTTTTCTGCTTCTCAGCCACCCCACCAGCGAGGGTGCTGGGGGTACACAAGAAGCTGGGAGGGGACACAGGCAGGATAGCTGGTCTCTACTGACCCAAGAGATATTCCAGACCATATGGCACTGTGCTCAGTACATAAAAGTGGGGAATAAGGATTGAGGGGGGCTTTCAGAGTGAAGGTGTTTGTCTTTCAAGTCACCATTATGCATGGTGGAGCCCTACTTTCCTGAGCACCTGATTGTCCATTGGAAGTGGTGAATGAATTCCCTGTTTACTTTGCTTACAAGTGAACTTTCTGGTTGCCCCGTTAAACCGTCTCTATCTCAAATGACACATTTTCTCACTTTTACTCTTCTGATTCTCTCCCCCATTCCATCAGGGGAACTGAGCTGCCCCCTGGGGTAAAACCACAACAATCACTTCGTATGAAAATGCAGTATCATGACACTGCCCATTACACTACACAGTACTTCTGTGGCCATACATGGAATATTGTGGAAGATGAAGTACCCTGTTAGTTGCATCTCAAGGAGTACTTGGCGTGGTGGTGTTCAGTCAAAGGTTGGACTTGATGATCTTAGTAGTCTTTTCCAACCTTAATTAGTCCATGATTCTACTAAATAAAGTATGTAGAATTGTCTATTTGGGGATAGAAAAGTATAGAAAGGCAGATCATTGGAATTTTCAATATAATGAATTTTCTCTTTATTTATCAGATTATGGTCTCTTCTCACTGGTGGATCTTGAATAAATGTATTTTTTTCTTTTTTAAGACTTCAATAACTTTCAAAAAAACCCCACTAGAATGTTCCTCAATAATTGAATAGTCTTAGAATGTAAAAACCACTGTAGGGCTGTGTAACTAATTACTTCTGACAAATACAAGTACCAAAATAAAAACTTCAGGCCCTATGTTGCTGTATAGGGGGTTTTTTGCATATGATCAAGAAGATGAAGATTAATAGTGAATCAAGACCCATCTTACTCATTTGCTCAATTGTTCCACTTAGAAATCTAAGGAAATATCTGTTCTAGTTTTGAATCTCGGAAACTTTTCACACAGAAATTAACTTCATTCTTCAAAAAGCAAGTTAATGTAGAGACATGAACATAAACTCAGTATAGAAAAACTGACACTAGTGATAAAATTGTGATCAGAAATAGTGTTTAGGTTTCAAGATTTAAGTATTGCATTTGTATATTGACAGCAATAACTCCCAGCAGTTTTCATCAAACAAAAATACAAAATAAATAATAAAGTAAATAATCTTAGCACAGCAGGTAAATTGTGTTCACTTTAGGAAAGCACAATCAATCATTGTATTGTAGCTCACCAGAATCTTCCTATCTTCTATTCTCAGCACAGCATGATTTCCTGATGTTAAACACCAAGCAAATCTATACTGAAAATGGCACTGCTTATTAACCAATTCACACAGTTTTTGACATTAAGTTTATATCCATTAATAAGAATAAATATATCAATAAATTTTAATAGGTCATCCATCTTAAAAAGCAAAGAAAAAAATCTTAAAAACAAATAAAAATTGTGAAGCAATGATTCATTTGGATAAAGCAGCTCATTTTATCAGTTCCGTAATTTTACTGCATTATATTCCAACAGAGAACTCTTTAAAGATCAGAAAGGGTATCTGTCTCAACAGACTTGCCTTTTTCAGTGATGTGGTAATCATAATTTTTTATTTCATTCCTTGCTACCTATAAACAAACTAAAATATCTCTTAAAGTCACTTTGATTCTCTATTTTAAACTCTTTCTAAGGAAGTTAATTTATGTTTGCTAAAAACATATTGTTTCCTTTTCTGAAGCCTTGTCTGGATTTCCCTGCTGACCACTGATAAGAATGTATTTCCCTTCAGCTGTCAGTTTTTCCTGTGATGCTTTAGGGAGAGAAGTTAAGCTGTATTGATCTTCTTCGGTTTTTGAAATTGTGTGTCTTTTAATTTCCTCTATGAGTTAATTTCCGAAGAGTTAAAAATGGACTAAATCATAACTTTCTTTTGAATACTATAAGTTTTGCTTTTGCAAACATTTTACTGCTTTTGCAAGCGTCCATCCTAAACCTGTAAGTAGAAAGAACCTGCACTGGATTTGGAGTGATTTGCCTCTGGCACTGTAGCAAACTCCCTGAGAAATGAGGAGACTGCGGGTGATAAAAGGGAAATAAGTGAATTATAGAAGACTATGCTTTGTGTCCCCTAATGAAGAACTGATAGAGATATCATATGAGTGAAGAATTAAGTAGGAGCACTGCTGAGAGGACTTAGTGAGACGCTATGGGCAGTACACACTACAAGACCAGAGAAGATCAAACTCCCCTCCCTTCCACCTGTCCTGGAGGATTCCTTTGCTGAAGATTTAGCTTGTTGTAGCCTACATGCAAGGTTTCAGAGGAATGTTACATATATGTGTAACATATCCTTGTCCCCAGACTCATCAACTCAGGCTTGAATTGGCAAGTACATTTGAAAGATCCAGGCCCACAAGTATGGGCTTTGCAAGTGCTCTTAAAAATCTGTGCTATTTAATAATGGCACATGAGTATTATGCATCCTGTGATGGTAAAAAAATAAAATGATAAATCTTATGCCAAATGTGCTAGAAAAACTAACATTTTTCAAAATCTTATTGAAAAGCTTATAAACTTCAGTCTAATTTATCCTTCTAATATTTTGGAACTCTGTTGTAATTTTCATGTTCCCCTACTTCAGCCTATTCAAAGGCATAAATTCTCTTCATTTACAACTTGAACTGTAATTTAGCTTTTTTTCCCTGTCATTTTAGGCAAAGAAGCTACAATACTCCCGTTTATCTAATCTAATAATGTTCATGTTTGTACTGGTGCAAAGAGATTGCTTGCCTGTGGAGGCCTGTGGGCAGGTTAGGATGCCCTGGAAGGGTACGCCCTAGGTTTTGACTTCTCCCGTGGGAGTCCTATGACAACCTGTCAGTTCAACCTGTTCCACTCCCCCTCTTTGCCCATGAATGTCCATGTTTTTTATCCCATACCCCCTTTGGTTGTTGGCCAGCTCGCCCCCTGGTTTGTCATATATGGGTTGGTTTTGGTAGGTTCCCCACTCTTTGTATCCTCATTGGTTTGCCCCCCGTTTGTGTTCCCTAGCCACCTTCCCCATTGGTTTATGTGTTTGTCCTCCCACCTACCCTCCTTCATTACTGGTCCCCACTGTCAGACCCTGCCCCTTGGGTACCCCTATTTAAACCCTGGTCCCTCCACCTTCCCTGTTCTTCATCCCTGCCCCTTCCAGCGTGCGGATAGGCGCTGATGTCCATCATTACAGGCACTGACATTCGCCTCTAATGAACCCCACTGGGAACCCATACGAAGAACCCCTCCTTCCTCCGCAGCCTTATTCCCACGGGCTGTGTGTGCCAGTGTGGTGAGCCCCCTCCCTGTGCCCGACCGGAGACCGGAGCGCCTTCCCCGTGGAGACGCCTGCAGGGAGGCTGCGGTGCCGAGCAGCCTGAGCTCGTGCTGCAATGCTTGCCTAATAAGACACATGAACAAGTTTCAAAGATAGTCATAAAACTTTTGTTTCTCTTTTCATGTCCTCTTTCTTCTGTATTCATCAGATCAGAGCATTTGACTATGAAAGCCCCTTCTACTTCTTGAGTCATCTGCTGTGACAGATAACCCAGTCATATAAGTTATTTCACCAACAAATTGAAGTGTATTATTAAATTGAAGTTTATCATTAAAGCAATTTTTGAATCCCCTTCATCCTTCCTTGCTTCCTTCTGATTTATATCCTTTCACTACATCATTGTCATTGAGATACTTCTGGAATATTTTCACTAGTTTTTAATTTCAAGTGTAGATAATTATCTTAATAAACTAAAAAAAAAATTATTTGATAGCAAATTTCTAAAAATATTTTTCTTCTACCAGCATTGTACATTTATTGCTAGTGTTTATTTCCCAGATGATTACAGTCCTTCATGTTCTTTCTTTGCCCTTTTTTACTTGCCAAATTGAATTTTTTATCCTTCTTACCCTCTTCTCCTTGTGGCTCTGATGCATACAAATTCATTTTTCAAGATTACATGAATCTGATTAATAACAGGAAACACAATTCAGATTAAACCAACAGGAATCTACCTCTAATGATGGTTCACTCACCATAAATTATACAACAGAAGTCAGCCCTTAAGGGTAGGGCCAGGATTTTTTTTTTTTTTTTTTTTTTTTTAGCTCGTGAGAGGAACAAAGAATCATTGAAAAAAATTATGTTCTCTTTGTTTTCCTTTATGGCAGCAGAGTAAAGCTAAGCTACTGGTTATGGAAAGTGCTTTGAAATCTTCCACCAAGCCCTTATTAAATCATCACTAAGTGCAAGAGGTAAGCATGAGGTAAGCATTCAGTACTTCCTCTGAGTGTTAAGTCAGTAAAAGTTAGTTACCTGTTTAAATTCATATGTCCTCTGTCCATGGAGGCAAAATAATCAAAAGCATTAGGAAAATTTGAAATGTTTCATTTTTCTAAGATAAAAACTTTTGAATTTGTTAAGATTCTACTGGCTATATCTTAACAAGTCTCATTCTTCAGTCCTCATTTTCAGAGTAAACCCTTTGTTGACTCCTTTTTCCTTTTATCTCTTGTGATTCTGTAGTTCTTTTCAAGTATTCCCCTTCACCTGAGTGAAGCATGATAAGGTAATGCATTATTTGAAATTAGTAGATAGATGTCTTATCCTACTTGAGGACTACTAGTGTTATTCCCTTTTAACACTAATGTTTACTATTTCAAGTGCTGCTGAGTCAGTAAAGTGAATGACTCGCTGACCTTTTCACATTATCTTTTAATTTTGTTTGCCTTAGATGTATCTACTTGAACGTGTTTAGTAAATGAAAACCAAACAAAACCCTGAGATTCAGAGTAATTTATATGTCAGAAATGTCAGCTGACTGAACAGCTCCTGAACAAATGGAAGAGAGGCCAGTGCCATAATCCTTAATACATCCACGTGGCATTTACTGGTACTGACTTGAATGGCACTTCAGTATGAAAGGTTGAATTAATACCTGCTACTTAGTCCAAGTAAAGCTTATAGTATAGAGTCCTCTGTTGGAAGACTGAAAATATCAAGGGAAAAAAGTAATCAACTGGCTGCCACAAAGGGCTGAACCTTACACAGTCAGGATATGGTTTGACATGGATTCTTTACCTAGTTCCATTGCTGCCATTTACAGCTGCCCTGCCCCTGTTGTTTCCACTGATACAATCATCTGTGGGGAAGGATTAGAGAAAAAAATACTTACTGTTTCACTTTTTTCTTTCTCTCCAAATTATTTTTATGCTGATCAGTTCCTTCACCTGGCATTTGTGGAGCTCCACAAAATTCTTACTAACACAGCTAGGACTACAAAGGGAAGGCCATGTGCAGGATTTGGAGGCTCCTTGCCACTTGAAATACAGCCAGGAGAAATCCATATTAAGTCGCAGCCTTATCTATAATCAAGGTAGGAAAAGTAGCTATAAATAAAAAATAAAATAAAATCTAAAAATATTAACAAGGTAATAAATTTCTGAGTTACTTAAATTAACCCACTAGCTTTGAAAAATGAAACATCTCGCACATAAGATGTACAGAGGACAAAAATCAATTTGTACTCATGCATTGTTCCTTTAACATGGTAACCAAGTTAATTAAAAATTAAATCTTAAAATCTGTATCAATTAATCTCTTTTTTTATGCCTGTTGAAGTGACAAGGGTTCCTGAAAATACAGCTATTAGAACATTCCTGGCTTTCCATTGCCCTTAAGCATAAACTTAGGGACTTGACTTTAATAATCCTTTTTTGAAAATTATGACTTGTGCCTTAAAAATTTGTGTTATCATTTGTTATCATTTGTGGATTTAGCCCTCTTTTCTAACTTTTCAATGTTGTTCTTTTAACTTATAAATGATAGAAAGGTACGGAGAAGTCTGGACATATAAGCTCTGACTGTAATAAGAATTAGAAGGATGATTTTCTATATATTTCACATTTTGGAAGATTGCAAGCCATAATATACATCAATAAAATTTGATGCAATTGTTCTTTTAAAACTAGAATCCCAGAATTCTAAGTTTATTTTGTACCTTTTTCAAGCAAGTTTGTTTAACAAAATAGAAGCTGTTAAACTACAATTCAACCTGACAGAAAAGGTAGTCAGCCTGAAGTGCTCATTGATATAGAGCAGAGCCATATCTTTATTTTGCATAAAATAATTTGGAATTCACAATGTGGTTAAAGTTGCTAAAGTTGTATTGTCAATGTTAAAATACCCTAAATATAATTGGAGAGAAATCAAGCAATGTTTTATGCAATAAAAAAATCAGTTCTTTATTTAAGTGCTAGTTTATTAAGTGTCAAGAGGCATCTTACATCTAACTTGTAATCATATGGAAAAAAAAATACTCCCATCATCTGGTTTCCTCTTATTATTGCATCATTTATTCAGAAGATATTCACAAAATACCTGTCTTAAGATATGTACATGGGTTATGAAGTAATTAATGAAAAAACAGTAACATCTTAAACTTTTATACCATATAATTGACTATCTATAATTGACAATTGACTATCATATATATATAGTATAACAATAGAATATTGACTGTTGTGTTATATAAACCAATCTATACTTAGAGAGCCAAAGAATGAATGTTTTAATTTGGAACTGGATTTCACTTGATCTGACATTACGTGAGAGCTGAAAAACACTCATGGGAGAAGTATATCTTCACATACATATATGAAATTATAATGTACAGGAAATAAATTTTTCTAAAGAGAAATATTGCTATCTTGAAGAAACAAAGATATTGGCATAACCACATGAACCTTTTATCTACATCATTACAACCTCAAGGATGAGATATTTTAGCTTTTCAGTTCTTAAAGGGTGGTTATAAGAAAGATGGGGACAGAGTTTTCAGTAGGGCTTGTTGCCATGTGATGGGGGATAATGGTTTTCAGCTGAAAGAGGGTAGATTCAGATTAGATAGAAGGAAGAAATTTTTTATAATGAGTACAGCAAAACACCATAAGAGTCTGCCCAGGTTGGCAACATTCAATATGAGGGTAGGTGGGGCATCTGATCTAGTGGGAGATGTTCCTTGTTATTGCAGGGGCATTGGACTAAATGACCATCAAAGGTCTTTTCCAAATCAAACTACTCTATGGTTCAAACTACTCAAGATCCAAAACCTTAAGTGCTTTGGGGACCTCTAGAGTACTCTGCCACAGAGCAAACGTAAGAAATGGAGGATATGAGATCTAAGCTAACTTAATGAGTGTAGTGAGCTACCTTCACAAAGGACAAAAGTCTTTAAGCTGTTTCTTGAAGGAAATTATTCAAGGACTGTATTCTATTGTTGACTAGGGTTTGATTATTTTTTAGATGTTATATGCTTGGGGGCTCAGGTAGTGCCCACATTTTCAAAGCCTCTGCTAACATCTTACACTTGTAATTTTCTGTATTTCATTTTTATTACAGGGTTGGTAAAAAACACCTACTTGCTGTGAAGATCTGATGCTGTCACCTGCCCTTAGCTCGAGTGCCCGGACTCGGGAGGCACAGCGTCGGGGGGTGAAGAGGACTTCTTACCCAAAGACAGCTGACCCCAGTCTCTATAGGCAGCTCAGGGGAGCTTAGTTGTTGAATGCAGGCGGAGAGGGCGGAGAGATAAAACAAGGGTCTGCCAGTCCGAGGTTCCAACCACCTTTATTAGGGGCGAAGGGTCCAGAGCAGACAGACAGACTCAAACTGCAAACACGGGCTTATAAAGGGCCCTTAACTCAGGGGCGGGATCAGAAAATAAACCAATCAGGGTAGAACAGAGGTGGGATTAGGGCGGAGTAGGGGAAAACAGACAAAGAGGAAAAACCAATAGTGGTGCCGAGGGGAGTAATACAACTTCAATCAACAAATCAACCATCGAGTAAGGGTGAAACTTCCAGAAAACAGGGACAGGCCAGAGAGGGATTGACATGGGAACTTGGGGAGTGGTTTAGGATTGACAAGGCAACTGGGGAAGGTGATCACCGCCTACAAGGCGGGGTCAGGGGATTGACATTTGGGGGGAAACCAAGGGGCAAAGACAGGGGGGAACTGGGGTAAACCATTGCATAATTATAACTTAAGACCACACCACCACAAAGATCTATTTGTTACAGTAATTTTTAAAAAATATTATAACAAGAGGTGTAATAATAGCAGAAAATTCAGCTAAAGTTAGATCGAGTTAGATAGTATTCAACCTAGTTGTTACAGTGTGACAAGATTTTTACTCTCGAGGCCTTTAAGAGTTGGACACTGTGGACAGCAATACAATATTTTCGTGGCTACATTAGCTCTAAATGGTTTACAATTCATCTACCTGAGCAAATAGTAGGTTTTTTGTGTAGAAAAATCTAAGACAGTCTGGAAGAAATAGAGATTTCCTAATTTTTAGTCAGGATGACTCTAGGTGTTTTCAGCCCAATGAAATTACAGTGGATCCAATAGTCCTTATTGGATGCATATATGATATTGTCAGATGCAGTGCAAGGAAGGTCAAACACTTAATTTAACATGGTCTGCTATGCTTCCAGGACCACCATGTAGTTATTAGCAACAAATTTTGCACAAGATCCTGGTCCTAGCACAAGCCATGCATACGTGGAAAGAGCAGCTGGAGAACCTTGCATCTATGGGGCAAGGGAGGTGCTTTAAATGACTCCCTGCTCAATGGCTTCAGTGCTGGTTCCACTGGCAGTGAAACTCTTCTGAGAATATCGGTGCTTTCGGGTGCCTGATGTGGGACTGTGAGCATGGATACAAGCAAAATGCTACCAAACACCTCTCTCTAACACACCAGATGTATAATGTAGATGTAAGATACCCATTCGTGCCTCTGGATTTTGTGTTCAGTCATTCTATCAGAATAAAATGGTTTCTGCTTTCTTTGGTCCTCATGCTGTGAAAAAAACCAGCATTTTCAAAAAAACACTTTCTCCATAAAAGGATCAATACTGTGTCCAACACTATTTAAAATCCTTGTGAAATATCCAGATTACAGGACTATATGTCTCCTGAAAAAGCCTGCAGGCAACATCAGATTGGAAGGAGAGGCAGATTCACTGCAAAGACAAGCCACTGCATGGAGACACTGCAATGGGCTGTAAGATTGGGCTAGAAGTAATTTTATGAGGTTTAACAATGGTAAATGAAAAGTACTGCACAGGAGAATAGTGCCCAAAGGAAATACAGGTTGAGGTATAGTTCTGCTGAAGTGCCTCTGTGGACAGGAAAATGAACATTGATTAGCAATATGGTGGGGCAGCAAGGAAGGCAAACCTGTGGTGCATCTGTAAGATAAAATCTAGCAGATAAAGGTGTGTGGTTAGCCCCCTCCACTTGGAGGCAACACCTAGAATTAGGTGTTTAGCTGTGGGTTCACCCAGTTCAAATAAGGAGAAAAACTGTTATATTGAAAAGAGCCCAGTGGAGACCCACCACTGATGATTAGAGAACTGGAGAACTTGATGCATGAAAATATTGAAGAAATTGTCTTCATTCATTATGAGAGGAGGTTACTGACAGATATGTGGGAGTCTAATCACTGTCTTCCAACACCTACAACATCATTACTGTAAAGATGGGGATCTCTCCTTTACAGGAACATATATATGGTGGCAGGACTATATGCATGAGTTTCTTCAGGGGAAAATCCCATTTGGATATAAGAAACATAATCATTTTTGTGGGAATAACAAAATCTTGCAATAAGTTGCCCAGAGGAGTGGTTCTAATTCTTTGCTGGAAATATTCAAGACAGTTTTGACAGGGCCATGAATAGTCTAATTTAATGTCTCCTTTCAACAGAAAGGTGAATGTCTGATCCCAGAGCTCCCTTCTAACCTGGACTTTTCTATGATTATGTTATTTTTATATGAAATTTCTTGTATATATATTCCAGTTGAAGATGATTTGAAATACAGGGTCTAAAGGAACATTAGTATTAGAGCTGTATGTCTGCAAGAAGCTTTAAAGATTCAAAGAAAGAAATCTGACAGAAGGTATAAAAAAAAAAAAAGACATCCTTTCAAAGAAGCCATCTAGAATCACTACATCCAAAGTCTACAGAGGTTAATAAGAGTCTTTTCTGTGACTACAATGGTCTTTGGTTGTCTCTTTAAGTGTTCTGGCTTATTATATACTTTTTTTTTTCTTTTTTTTTTCTCCACTTTTTTTTCTTGTGGATGTCTCGCCTAAGAATGCCTAGCATTGCCCATATTCTGTCTGCACACTGAACTGGATTTTTTTCATTTTATACATCATTTGCAATTGCTGCTGTGATTCCAGGAAAAAAAAAACGGGTATTAATCTTTACCACTCTGGAGAGGAAAAACAAAAAAAGAAAAAAGAACAAACAGACATTTATTGTTACAGAATTGAGAAACATTAGCTGTGTGCTTTAATAACAGAACATATGTTATAAAAAAGATGACTTCTATCCTAATTTTAATGAATAAATGTAGATATTTTAACATAATTTTGAAATTATATCTGAAAAACCAGAGAACATGTTTATATAACTATGTATGATAATATATTAGCAAGTGTGATTAGTTCTAATTTAATAGGCACTAATAAAAATGCCACAAGCCAAAGGTTTTGAATTTGCAAGGAGCTCTGTGTTAAAAGAAATGGAAAGAGGGAAGGGAAATTCTTTTAAAACACTCTGCTTTAAAGACCAGGAAAAGGCTCTCCCTGTTCAGTGAAGCTGTCTGTGAATGTAAGGATAGCTTGAGTCTATGTCTAGCATGTTAATCAAAAGACCATCTTTAGGAATAATAGGATACTTTTTTTAGCATGTACAGCAGATTACCCATTCAAGAGTTCAGTGCTCTCTATGATCAGTGTACAATTTACTAAGGAGATATGAAATTTGGGCTGTATGTTTAGTGGATGTAAATTCTAAATATACAGAAGACCCAAAATCAACAGACTGGGATTCATTTAATAACTTTTTACTTGCCACAAATCTAGTGACAGACATCTATCTAGGCTTCATTGGTGATTTAGGAGCAAGAAACAAGCATATCCAACCTTTCTGCAATGTATATCCTGGACAGGTATCTTAAATGACCACAGAGGCATCCTAACTACCTAACATTTTAAAAGGCTAATATTAGTTGCAATCAATTATGTTCTGAAGGTAAAGTAGATGTGTTAAATGTACAAATAAGTGAAATGGTAGAAACAAGTGATTTTGAGCCTTATGAAAAGTCTTTAGTCTTCTTCACTAAAAAAGATAAGAATACTTTCATTTACTTCAATTTATTTAAATGTATCTCTTAAATATACTCACACATAGGTGATGGTACGGTGCTAGAGGTATTTTATTTTAGAATATACTTCTGATAGTAGAAGAGAGTAGGGTGTTAGTTTCATCTTGCTTTCACATTCTGCAGGTTTTTCTAGGAAAAAGAAATCAATCTTTTGATATAAAAGTTATTGTATTTTTATTTCTATAAAATACAAAATGAAAAAAAAAACATTGAGATTAGGTAAGTTTCCATAGGACTGATTTCCTCAGTAAAAGATCTGTAGTTTTTTTAGTTAATATAGAATCAGGCTTTAGTGTAGAAGACATACAAGTATTTGAATAAAGACACAAAAATGTAGCAGTGCACACCCATAGAAAATCAAGTAAAAATGTGCAGATTTGTACATTTGGAGTGTGGTTTCTTTTCATACATGCCAAAGTACTGAAATTATCATATATTACATTTAAATGCAACAATCTATATTACATTTGAATGACAAATGCTAAAAGATATTAAAACCCCTGTTAATTATATTTTGCATTCATAGGATATAAATTTAAAAAGACATCTAATATCAATTCAATGTACTGTTTGAGAATAATAATAATTTGTATGAGGTAATTTTAAGAAATTTATTTCTATTTTAGAGGATACTACACTGAACAAGAATAACTTATTCTTCTATTGTTTCTTTCTGTGACACACAGAGAAGAGATTAACAACAGTAAAATCAGATTAACTAAGTCTAGCCTGTTTCCTGTTAAATTTACAACTGATGCCTATTATGTGACCACAAGACTTCTATGAAGTAGAAACGAGCAGAATTAAAAAGTTGCAATTGTTTTTTGGTTTTTATTTTACAGGATACACTAGGGTAAAAATGAAGGGAAAATATTGATGATTGATATTACACTGGCAGCTGGGTCGCTCCATAGTTCCCCAGCCTGTTTTGTGAATTCCAGAGGACTCCATTTCACAACTTGGTTGTACTGCTTATACTGTGGCAATGTGTGGAAACTCAGTGGGCCAGCTCCCAGGCATAGCAATTTCAACTAGCAATAGATTGTAATATGCAAATGAAAGATTGTGCAGAATTTAAAATATTTTTTATTAAAATATTTTCTGTATATTTTGCTGCATCCATTTTATGTTGGAAATGATATTTGCCATTTTTTGCTTCAGCTGGATAGGGTAATTTTTCTTCTGAATAGTTTTTATTTATCCATGCATGATTTTACCAGTGTCTTAAAACTTTCTTTATTTATTGTTTTTCTCGCAGAATTTCAAAAGACTTTACATCTGTTCATTAGGAACTTCCTGCTAAAATCACAAAATCACAGAATGAGTAAGGTTGGAGGGGTCCACAGTGGGTCATCTGGTCCAACCTCCCTGCACAAGAAAAGTCATTCCAGAGCCCACTGCACAGGATTGTATCTGAATGGCTCTTGAATATCTCCAGTGAGGGAGACTCCACAAATCCTCCAGGCAAATGCAATTTCTTATTGCAAAGATTTGAGTATCTTAGAGTCAGGTTTTAGTTCTTCTTGAAGTATTCATATCAAACCACCAATGCATAATATGTATTTTAATTTCTCTAAGAATTACTTTTTTCCCAGCTCTTGTCTTTGGCAAAGATTGTTCTTTTTAATCCAAAGGAAGATTGACAGTAGTTTCCAGCTGAGCTATAGCTCAGCTACTTGCAGCATTGTTCCTTTTCTCATGTTTCTTTGCAATGGTGGAACCTTTCTCAGGAAGTATTTGACCTCTAAATTTAGTCAGAGTATCAGATGTAAGGTGCTATTAGTGTTCACTGGGACTGAAAACAGCCAGGACATCTATATACCAATTAATATTGAAAAAACATATATATAATGACAAATCTAGAAGCATCTTTATGAATTTATAGATAAAGCAGTTGTGCATCATCTCAAGGTGGACTTGCAAGTTACACACACTTTGTCTTAAAAAAAAATGGTAAGTGAAAATATGAAGTGGGCAGCAATGCCTTCTAACCAAATAAACTCATCATTAAACCTTTAGAGATCCAGGATGCATATGATTTTCATTTTTGCTTTTTTGAATTCAGAAAAAAATTCATAGTCGTGCCTTAAAGATCAGCACCAGCAGCCTTCATGATTAGCATAGCTCGCATTGCAGATCACATCCTAAAGGGAATAGTTAATTTTTCTGGCTTGAAGCAGGGCTAATTAAACAACATGCAAAAGAGAATCCTTATGTTTTCTTCCATCCAATCTCTCAGATATTATTCTGAAGGGATTTTTTAATATAAAATATTCCTTCAAGGAATAACCAACTCAGATAGATAATGTATTTCTATGTTCTATGTTTTGAGAATGAATTCTGCTGGTTTTTAAAGCAATAATATACCTTAGCCACAAAGTCTAGTCCTGAATTTGGAATCCGTCCAGATTTATGTGTGTAGTTTAGTTGTGAAAACTGAATCAGGATCCTGCTTCAACTTTAAGCTGAGTAAATTAAGATCAAGTGAACAGATTTAGATGCAGTAAAAATTTTACACCCCCGAATTATTCTGAATATTATTCTTTTTTTATATAGATACACATGAAGATTGCATGATACTTCATGAAGATTGCAGCCGAAAAATATCTGTATGTGACCCTGCCAAAAGTAAATGCCTTCATCCTGGCCAGAACTTGGAAATTTATTCCAATGTTTTGGTAAATTAATCGTTCTCCTTTGTTCTGTTCTTGTGAGCATATTGTGATTTTTCTCAAGCCTGTCTATGAAAATTAGATTTTATTTTCACAGAATAATAGCAAACAGGATTTTATAAATATGTTGTGTTTCAGATTTGGGTTCTGTGGACTGGGTATGACCAATTATAGACACATTATAGCTATTTATTGATTTGACTATTTAAGGTACAGATATTTGAGTGTACAAGATCGTGAACTAATCATATCTCTGTTCCCAAGTTTTAAAGAATGACTATCCTCATTGGTGAGTCCACTGGAAGAATGGCCAAGAGGGTTTTTTTTCCTAAATAATTTAGTGAAAACACAGATGTACAGAGCTTAAGATAGAAAGAAACCCCTGTCTTCTCTTTATGTGAGAGGAGCATAAAATAGGGCTATCAAGAGAGCTTCATTTGTGCCGGTTTTTAACAAGGAATTCCTCTCATTTTTAAAAGCATGAATACTTTTGTAAACTTGAATTTTTTCATGCAGGGAGACTGACATGGAAAAAAAAGTGGAATGGAAAGGGCTGTTAGAGATAACCTTGATAGCAATAATACAGCTAATGTATCACAGAAATTTGGGATCTGTGTGCTTAGATAGGTCATTGAAATTAAGCAAACTCTCATTTTATCTTTTCTTTCAAGCATGACCCTAAATTGAAATTATAACATGTTGAAGACAGAGAATGATGATGGAACTCTCAAGACACTTGAGACAAGCTGACTGAATATATTCCTCATTTGGGTGATAAACATCAAACTGTGATATGAGAACAATTTTCTGGATGGGAGAGAGGTAAATGATCTGGTGCTGGATGGTTTCTCTACTAGAGAAAGCTGCTGGGAAACCAAAGGAACAGTTTCCTGATCATTTCCCTCTCCAAGATATTAGAACTGTTTTATTATGGATCCACATGCAATAA
Source organism: Chaetops frenatus (assembly GCA_013400775.1). NCBI lineage: Eukaryota > Metazoa > Chordata > Aves > Passeriformes > Picathartidae > Chaetops > Chaetops frenatus. Next base: position 79,534 of record VZTR01024232.1, read on the forward strand.
TAATGTGTTTTATTTTCTAATAATAAATTTTTTCATGTTTCATATACAGAATCAGAATTTACTTCACTTGATTTTAACAACAAAATTAAGAATCTGTGGAAATATCCTCAAAGGCCAACTGTAGCCCAGTGATTTTAATTTCCCTCTGATTCCTCTGTCATTAATGAAGATAACTAGGTATTGGGACAGTAGACAGCTGAGGATACCAGGAAGATTTAGTTAATGATTTGAAAAATTCTGTCTGGATATCAAGTTAATAATGTCTGTTCTAAGAAGAAAATCTACCAATTTGAACTTAATTTTTTATTTCACTGACCTTTTGATCAAAACTTTGAAGTAATATTGTAGTATAATAATTTAGAAGGAATAAAAATCAATCATTTTAAATTTCATAATACTTTTAATTTTATTTACTCAATTATCCAAAGTCACCAATGGTCACTGGAAACAGATCCTCCAAAAAGTGGGAGAAGTTAATCAAGGGTGTGCTTATTGTATTACACTCTCATTTTATAATGGTGGTGGTTTTTTTTTGGTTTTTTTTTTTTTTTT
>VZTR01024232.1:80165-94561 GCA_013400775.1 Chaetops frenatus
CTAAGGGAAATGGAATAAAGGAAAACATGACTTTGGAGCACATTTTTGGGATTCAATTTGACAGTCTTATCATGCACACTTAGTCAACATTCTTAGTTTCATTGCCTCCCAGCAACTTTTCACTTCTCATGTTAAGATTTTCTTCCAGAACTATTCACTTGGAATTTACTCATTTATTAGAAGAAAAAAAAAAAAAAAGGCAAAAAAACCAACAAAAAAACATTGCCAAATGGAAACACAGGAATACTTTTTTAGCATAGGAATGACAATATTCTATATTCATTCTAATATCAATGTTATTTGTCACAGTAAGAGACATAATGAGCGAGAATTTATCAGACTATAAAAGAGGTAGTGTTGGATTACTGACATTATTAAACCTACTCTGGCATTCTGATTCCATATGTAGCTGTCTGTACTTGATGCTTCAGATAACAGCAAAAGCCACCATAAAGCACTTGTCCATTGTTTAATGTCATAATGAGGGAAGAAAAGTTCTTTCCTGACTCCCACAGATTATCAATTTATGCCCTGAAGCATACAATTTTATTGTAATTATGTTAGCTTGCATAGTTGTAACTGTTATTAATGATCATAAAGTTGTAGCTTTGCCATGTTAATGTATTGGAGAAAGAAATAGGACAATGTAAAAGGTAACTAACCTTGACATCAGTAGAAGCTGTGGGAGCCCAGCAAACAGGTCATTTACTGAAGTGTTGAAAATACAGTTTTGGTTCTAAGAAGTACATATCTAATGTAAAGAGGAGGAGAAAAGAGTCCACATTCTTAAGAGTCATTATGGTTTTATGGATTGCAAGTAGGTCATCTAAAGGTTTGCACAGAAAATATGCAATGGCTGACACACTTTCAAATTGCCAGAAGGTTTAGGTGGTAGCAACCTGTATGAAATAGGATGAACTGACTGAAAATTCTATCTGTGAAAAAAGCTGGGGGGGGGGGTTGTTTTATTTCTGGTTTTGTTGGGCTCTTTTGTTAATTTGCTTTCTCCTTTCTGGCATTATGTTTGCTTTAGTTGTAGGTTTGGATCAATAGGAGAGAAACAGTACCCTATGGCCTCTAAAGATAATTTTGGATGATAATTTGATAATTGGGTATTATCAATATGCAGAAAAATTTAGAAATTAAAAGCTGAAAATTATATTGGAGACCATGCAGAAAGGAACCTTGAAAAAGCCAAGAAAGGGCTAAATGAAAATATGTCTCCAAAAAATGACAAAAAACTATAATCATGGGATGAATTGAGGTTTTGCATTCTAATGGAGAAGTTTTGGAGTCTAATCTGGACATGTCTAAATGTCTACTGAAACCTATGTAATTGAATAGATTGTCACCAGCAAAACATTTTATACAGAACCTACATCCTGAAAAGATTAAAAGAATAAAGGAGTTTAAACATTTTTTTTCTTATTCTTTATATTCAGATTTCCCAGCATGGTTCATTATTCTTATTTTCCATCCATTTCAATATGCAAATGTACCATGTTGCAAAGACTAAGCATAGTATACAATTTAGGAATTAAAGATTTTGCATTTAACATTGTGGAGAAAGCCAACAACTGTTGATTGTTAATAGGTGGAAATGTATGATGCTCTATGTCTTTCCATTCCAAGTTATGTTAGCACAGTTACCGTTTTCCTGCAGTGTAATTGTGACTAAGTGAATAAAATGTCAGTTGGGGTAATGAAATAAAAGTAGCAAGATGGTGCTGAAAATTAACTGCCAAACTAGCAACTACATTAGCATATTTATGTTTGTTTCAGTCTTTGACTTTAACAGGTTTGAAAAATAGAAAAGAAAAGCACTTCTGTACTCTCTGTTCCTGGGTAGACCCTTCAGGAGAAGTCTAGCAGTGCCTGTTTGGAGCAGACGTTTATGACTGAAGTAGCAAATTTCTGAATATATGTTATTTGAAGAATGTTTGACATTTTGCCTGGGAAGCTGTTTTCTAGTCCTGAAAGAAGAACAAGCATGTTTTTGTACCAAGGAAAGAGAACTAATTTGTTTTGTCTCTAGGGATGCATGAGACTACCAGTAAACAAGTAAGAAAAATCCTTTTTCACAGTGTCCAGTAATTGCATGTATGACATTGGCATTACATACGACATGTTTTTCTTTTAACATCAGTGTCTGTTACTACTGCTAAGTCTTAGTGGAACTAGAATTTATTTTGGCAAGATATATGCAACACTGTTACATCCAGAAAGCAGCTAAGTTGTCACACATATCCCACACGGTCATAAACCAAATACATACCAATATCACTGCAATATCCCAAGATTGCTATACACATTATTGAACTATTGTATTATATTTTAGTGTTAAACTATGTATGTTGATATGTAAGTTGTACATATGTTTCTGGGCTCTGCTATTGTCAGAGAAAATTATTAATACATTTGGAATAAGAATGCATGTGACCAAATTATATAAAGACTGTAGCAATCACATCTGACCTTGCTTGGGATTCTTACATGCCAAAACCAGAATTTTTGAAAGTTCAGGAAGCTCTTAGGCCACTTTTGCAAACAAATTTTTACTAATAAAAATTGCATCATACCCTAATAGGGAACCTGTATATGACATTGTAGGCAGAGCTGTCTGTAAATTCTCTAGAAGACTACAAAAGACTCCAGCAGAAAATAGATGAATGATTCGCAATATACTTGAGAAACTCATCTGCAGATTGATTACTCCTGTCTCACATTGCACTGCTGCCTGTGTAAACATTGCCATTATAGGGACCTGTAGCTTACTATTTGCTCCCCAGTTTTGTTGGCTGTTTGTCTGGTAAGGTGTTGTGGTTTAGGAATGATACTCCCCAGTTTAGTACCCCCACAGACACTCTCCGAACTACACACTACTTGCTTGGTCCTCCCACTGCCTTCCCCACTGAGGCAGGCTGGAGAGAATTGGAGGCACAGAAAGATCACAAATTGAGGTAGGAACAATTTCCTGGAAACAGCAAAGAGAGAAAACTGAACAGTAACAGCAACAATATTAATGGCAAAGGATACAAGGAAAAAAACTGTTAGTGCTCACCAAAAAAGGCCCTGACAATAGACAATACCCCAACAGTCACTCCAGCTTGAAACCAGCATTACCCAACAGTTCCTTCCTGCCTGAAACCAGGGCCACAACCTCACCTCTCCCTCTACCAGACTTACTCAACCAGAAGGAACCCCTTTTCCTCATAAGAGGCTCCCTTCTCCCTGTCCTTGCCAATGACATGAGGTGGTACAGAATAACCTCTGGGTTCTGGTCATGCTCCCTCTTGGCTACTGTGAAAGTTAACCCTGTCATGGCTGGAACCAGGACATAAAACTACTTTTCTTTAAAGACTGGCAGTTTAATATGAATGAAAAGGCTTCCCCAACTTTGTAATATTCCTTTGCAGAAGATGGCAAAGATAAGGCAAATGAGGGAGACAAAGGAGAAGCATTTATATAATTTTCCACTGCTACCACTCAGTCCATGTTAATTCTACTCAGCACCTTGGATTTTTTTTTCTTTCTTTCAGGAAGAGAAATGTTGCCTTATGTTTTCATTTGGTTCAGTTTTTCCTGCTCTCCCTCTGGAAATGTATTAATACCACACATACCACATTTTCCAAGGGAAGATCAAAAAATGTAAGAGTCTTTTCGGGTAATCTCTGCCCATCATTCTTTCCTTCATTCTCAGTTACCAAGGTGAATAAAAAATTTTAAATATTAGAAAATCTGAATGTCTATGTAAATTGCAGCATAATTTAAATATTTTTATATTCTTTGGTCTCTGTAGATATATACCTGCTCTACACATCAGAGAAGAGTAAATTTATCATAAGAATTTAATAAGCATTGACATTTGCAGTGCATCAAGACCCTTAGCTACTTTGTCTCACATGACACATTTCTGCTGAAATGCTGAAATAATACAAAAGTGTTATAAAATACAGTGAGAAAATTCTCATCAGAAAAATTAATCTGCTGCCAAAGTTGAAACATTTTTATGTAAAGTCCTTGAGTAAAGGTTCTTGCATAATTTTGTCATATAAATATAGCAAATGTGTGCCTAATGACCACCTTGAAATTTAAGAAAATTTTCAGCAATGGTCTCATGAGCCCTGTTGGGTTTACATTACTAGCAGATTTCCCAAAGTGTGCTAAAATATTTTTGGAAACAAGACAAGAGCATTTATCTTCCTATAGTCTTCCTATAGAAATCCAACACAGTACACCCAGTACAATACACAAAGAAGGAAAGGCATATGTTCATGTATCTGGCACCAACTAAAGTAATGTATACAATCCAGATGTTCATTGGCACTTGTAATCAACAGATCATTTCAAAAGGAAAAGTTGTACCTGGAAATGTTTTTTGAAATTACATTATAAAGAGGGTTCATGATCAAACAAACAAACAAACAAAAATAGTTTTCTATTGTTCCACAGGATTTTGAACCTTATGTACAATTACTTTTCAGATATGTCACTTCAGATATTTCATATAACTTTAGTCTATACATAACTCTAACACAATAGTGAAGGGAAGAAAATTTGGGTTGACTGGAAAAGGACAAGATCTATAGTTAGTATTAATTTGTGCCAGTGCAAACATTATCTATGCTAGTTAGAATTCATAGGGTTTAGGTATGGAACATATAAAATTATCTGTGTAATTTAAATAAAGGGAAATGTGGTACTTAATGTTCCATGGATAATGAATTCATTATAACCAAAACTTCAGTCATGCATCCTTTGCTACTTGAACACATATGAGTGCAACAATATGGTCTATTGAGAGGAATTTAAAACTCTTACCTTCTTGTTACCTCAGACCAATTTTTACCAACATCTTTCTTTAGGACTCTCTTTCTTTGTGGGGTTTTTTCCAGTGGAAAAAAGAAATTAATATTTCGTATCCATTATCCAAATACCGTATCATAGAAGTTTTTCACTGAAGTTGTAAGTAACAGAAATAGATTCTTAAACAGTTAAAAAAGTCAGTTTTCTAAGCAGCTTTAGGAAGAGAACTAGTAAGATTTTGTGCAGATGCTGAAAAATCATTAAAAACAGCAATTTTCTAAGAAGCAACAAAATAAAGCTTGGGGTTTTTCCCCCCAGGTTTAGTTTTTTGCAGAGGCTGGGGACAAACCTGCATAAATGTATTTCTCATTTCTATGGAAACTAACCATCAACAACTATTTTATGACACTAAACATTCAATAACCATTCATTAATCATGAATGAAAATATCAGAAGGCAAATGCTAGGGTGAATAAAATGTGGAAGGGATACTTGTTTAGAAAACATTTATCAGTGGAGAACTAAAAGTACAAAACTAATGAAGATGATGTAGAGCATTTGTTAAGTATTCTTATCGGTATAGAGTTGAGTTGAAGTTGTTACTGGGTTAGTTTATTTTTATAATTTTATGGGATTTTTTTTCCTTTTTTCTGGGCCCTGGGTTGATGGGTCCTAGCAGGATGGATCCATCAGGAGTGTTGCGAAAGCTGGCAGACACTGCAGCTGTGCCACACATGATCATTTTGGAAAGGTCATGGTGTTTAGGAGAGGTGCCTGGGAACTGGAAGAAAAACTTGGTGGACTGCAGACTGTCCCTGAGCCAGCAGTGTGCCCTTGTGCTCTAGAGAGGTGTATGCTTTCCTGGAAAAGAAAGGCAACAGAAGAGGTACTAACTCAGCATTCTAACATAAGGAACAAATTCTTACACTGAAACTTTAAATGGAGCTTTTGGAAATGTTCTGGGTAATGATTCGGGACAAAAGGAACATTAACATTATAGGAGTCCCCACAGATCAGTAAATCTGAGATCACATGAGTTAAGACTTTTCACATAACACAGATATACACATATCTCACTTACTCATATCTCAGATATACACAGTGAAGACTGCTGCATGGGAGCTGGTAATTCTAAGCACTCTGCCCAGTAGTAGAAGAAAACTGCTACTGATTGTTTGCTGCAGTTTAGTATGTGCTGAATTGCATTCTAAGAGTGTCTGATTCATTGCATTACCTATGCAGCAAAGTGAAGTCATAACAGAGATTTTTATGTCATCAAATTAGTTAATCCCTCCAAAAAATATAGTAATGGATCACTGGGTTGACTGTTAACTGACTGCAATAACAAGAGGACATGAAGAGAATGAAAAGGTTGGTTTACTGATACTGGGTCCAGTATTAAGAGAGTAGGAAAATGTTGGCAGATGATGATAAGAAAGTCAACATGCTAAGTTATTTTTTTTTAGCATTCTTGATTAAAGTATCAGCTGTAACCTAGAAGTAAATATAGTTAAAACCAACAAATATTTCAGCCTTAAATATATCAAGAATAGGCTATAGACTACTTATACAAGTTAGATGTTTTCATATTGTAAGAGTGATGATTTTTAGTCCATGTAGTTAAAGAATTGACTGGTGAAATCAGACCACAAGTAATAGTTATTTTGAGAATTTACAGATCAAAGATCAAAAAGGCAATTTTTGTGCCACATTTCAAGAAAATGCAGAGAAGGAGGAGCTGTGGAACTGTGAATCTTTTAATATTAATTTCTAAATAGTGACTGGAAAAAATAATCTAACAAACCTTGAGTACCTGTAAATAAGAAAGAGCAGATCATTAGCCAAAAAAAGGTTTATCAGTAGCAAACCACCTCTAACTTACTTCTGCAATAAGATAAGAGCCCTTGTAGACAGAATGGAAGTAGTAGAGTCATATACCTTGTCTTTTAAAGTCTTTTAACATTATGCCTCATGATGTTACTAAGAAAGCTGAGAAAAAAAATGTCTGAATGAAAAAGCTTGAGGGTGGAATTCCAGCAAATCTGGCAAAGAAATTGTGTCTGTGTTGTAGTCTTCAGTTCACTGCCAAAAAGATGGGGGTTTGCAGGAATCAGTAAGTACAACAAAGCGCTGAAAATCCTGCTTAGGAACGAGTTGGATTCTTCTCACTGGATCTTCAACAGTGGAGTAAAAATCATCTCACAAATTTAAATCTATATAGGCTATACATAATAGAACAGAGTGTTCTGCCAGAGGCAGCTGGAAAGATTGGATAGTCTCTTGAGATGCCTGCCTGTGCATCTTCTTTCCTTAGCACATATAAACTGATGTGAGAATAGATGGCAATGTTTTAGCCTACAGGTTTTATTTGTCCATTTGCTTATGCCGATAATGGTTTTAGCATCAATGGGATTATTTGCAGTGAAATGCATTAATTTCTGGTGTTTTTTGTAAATACATCTAATTGTTGGTTAAAGACAATGTGTGATTTAGTACTTGCAGGCAATTCCTAGGTCATAGGCAGAAGCAGATATTTAGTTATATGTACAGGTAATTACCCAGACATAAATTAAGAAGTATCAGTCTCTTGTTTTCATGAACAATACTATTTATAGACATCAGAAAGCGATGGACTGTTTTTCAGAGAATTTGAAGATTTAATGGTGGATTTCTGTGTTTTTAGGATTACATCTATGTAGTATAGTATTGACTAAATTAGAAAGTTAGATTTTAATGTTAACACTACAAAGAGTTTGAAGCCTAATTCTAGGGAAGGTTCAAATGATGTTCTGTGCCTCTAACTACACCATATGGTCTAAATGCTGAGTATTTTATAAACATGCTTGAGACAGCTCTAAATTAGGTCATGGCTAAAACAGCAAAATCAAAGTCAAATTTGGGTCAAAAGAACCTGCTTGTCCTTCCTGTGTAACACAGAAATAATTCAATGCATAAATCATGTACATCTGCATAGATGTCTAATTTGTAAATCATGTTTTTGTCATTAAAATTTCACATGTTGTGTAAAGCCTTGGTGTTCCATCATTATCAAGTTATGCTTTACGGAGAGAAAAAATTGTCCTACTTAGAAAGAAAAATATGTAGGCATAAGTATTAAATCCATAGTTAATAGGTCCTTAAGGTTTTTTGAGATCTTTCAGCTGAAGCTGGATTTAAATTCCCATGTTTGTCAGTTCATGACTAAATTCATTCTCTGCATCTGTTTTTATTACTTTGTGCTGGGTAGTCTAGTTTTCTGCAATACTGTATATTAATCCAGAATACTCATATATTACATTATACATATGCAATAGCTGTTAACACTGTAAAATGTGGTAATTTCTTTCCTCAGAGGCTCTTAATCTTTTGATGAATATCACTGGTATGGTACCATTTTGATCCAGAAACTTGGGACAGCCAACTGCAGAGGGCAGCTAACATCTCAAGAATGTATCTGCATAAAGCTCAGTTTCTTAATAAAGCTTATCTCAAGTGTTTTGGAGTGGCTTAGCATAAAGGTGGTGTTCAGCTCAACTAAAACTTAGATTATCTAAACATTTCATATCTAATGAAACCATTGGGCTTTGACTACTGGAAGGAGAGCTGCCACTGGGGACATAACCTTTTCCCACAGTGGGTATCTAAAGCTTGGTCACTACTGACTAGGGCACTGTCGCCCTGTTTTTGGAAGCCTTCTGAAAAGTTTATGTTCTCGAGTCAGATTTTTCTCATGCACTGTACTAAAAACAATGGTTTTGTTTACCTTCCTTACTGGAGAAGGAAAGCTGACTGACTGGTCGCTTCACCAGTCTGGTTGAGAGGTGGGATTTCATCTTCCAATCCTCACACACTTTGAAAACTCTATAAAATTGTGTATCAAAATAAACAGGCTCTCCTTTTGGTGGCCTCGGCTGTTCTCCTAATTGTGGGGATCTGTGTCCTTCTTCCGTGACTGGGTGTTGCAGGGACCACAGGGCACTGCCCAGTGTGCCTGGCTGTGTTGGTTCCCTACCACACCCCTTAGGGCATGCACTGGCTCCTTTACTCACACATATTTTACATTTCCAGGGGGAGGACAACCTAGACTGACCCTGGCATGGCTAGGGAGCAGTGACATTCTAAGGAAATACTATTCAATAAAACTGAGGCATACTTGGGGGGCTATACTAAGTTGGTCTCTGTATGTTCCTAGCTCTTTCTAGTGCCTAGACTTAAACTAGACAGTTAATCATATAAAAATACTTTTGGTTATTGAATGCTTTCTTCTTTTTTCCACATCTTAAATATATTTCCCAATCTGTTAATTTCCTAACAATCCACTGGGCTAAAGCATTGAGGAAAACAGGTTTATCAAGATATCAAGCATTCATTTCTGTTTCAGTTTTAATTTCACTAAAAGTTCTTTATAGATCTGGGAAACATTGCATTTGTCATTCATTTTATTAGTACTGAATTAAGCTCTTGATGGCTTGGAAAGATTATCTGGAAGATTCTCATGTTTTTGCAGTACCTTAATATTAAGTAGCTTTTGTTATTTCTCAGAAAGTAGTTTTATAAAGCAATGACTCATTAATCCTGAGTGCAGTCAATGATTTCAGCAAGAAGTTGATACAGTATTTATTTCACAAGTCAATATATGGTATCATTCAAGCTGCTTAGAAGAGTCATGTCTATATTCTAATTTGTAAGCAACACTTTTCATCAGAAGTCTACAGTCGTTTTGATACATAGCATTTTTTTCTGCTATAAATAAATTAAAATCAGAATAATTTATAAATATATTAAAATATAATCTAGCATGATGTGATATATACTAATGAATAAACATGACCAAATTTCAAATAGTATGAAAAATAATGTAAAACAAATATATAATACAAATAACTTCTATTTCAAGGTATCTTTCATACAAAAATGCTAACAATGCAAGTGTTTTCTGTTTCTCACACTTGTAAGTATTGCTTTTCAGGATATTCATAGTGAAATTTTTGACATAATTATATAACTTTTCCTCAGCCTAGATGAGACTATCTAGCAATCCATTAACCATGTCTTGTAAAACTCCAGTGATGGGGATTCTACCATGTCTCTGGGGAGGTTGTTCTAGTCGTTGACTCTTCTCACTGCAAAAATTTATTTCTTGTATCAAGATTAAATCTGTCCTGGTCTGCAACTTTTACCCATTGGGCATGGACTTTTTCATGTGGCTTCTGTCATGAAGAGAGACATCCCTCTCTGTGACTGCCCTTTAAGTGCAAGGATGGTGTTATGAGGTTCCCACAAGACTTCTCTTTCCAGAGACAAAAGACGTAGCTTCTTCAGTTGTTGCTTTCTGGACTGGTTCTCCAGCCCCTTTGATTTTCATGGTGACACTCCATTGGACGCTCCTCAGTCTGTCCATATCTTCTTTTAAATTTTGGGTGCCAGAAATGGACAGAGTACTTAAAGTGTGGCCTTACAAGTTCTGGGTAAAGTGGGATGATCACATCTCTACCACTGCTAATAATGTTTCTGCAGATGCAGCCCAGGATCCATTCTGCTTTCACTGTTGCAGCCACACACTGCTGACTCACAGTCAGCTTCTTGTCCACCAGGACCCCCAGATGCCTTCCAGTGACACTGCTCCCCAGGCACACAGATCATGGCCTGTTCTGGGCTCTTTGGTTCTGTCATCCCAGGGGCAGAACCTTGCAGGTGTTTTTGTTAACCTCATACAGTTCTTGCTCGCCTGCTCCTCCAGCCTGTCCAGCTCTCTCTGTAAGATGTCTCTCCCTGCTCCCATGTCTGCCTCACTCACCACCAGTCTGGTGTCAGCAGCAGACTTGGTGAGGCTGCTTTCAATCCCACCATCCAGTTCATTCATGAAGATACTCAACGTCATAGGGTCCAGCATTGATCCCTAGGGAACCTCACTGGTGACAGGCTGCCAGCTTGAGTGATCACCAACCACCCACTGAGTGCAGCCTGTTAGCCAATTCCATACCCAAATCGCAGACCACATCCAAGCTGTGCCTTGACACTTTGTCCAGGAAAAGGCTGTGGGAAATGGTGTTGAATGACTTGCTGAAGTCCAAGTAAGCAAGTTCAGTGCTCTGCTCATGTTGACAGAATATGCTATTTTGCTGTAGAAGATGATCAGGTGAGTCTGGCATTGGTAAATTTTCCCAATCAGCTACTTCATTGGGTTTCTCTCATCCTACCAACAGACTTTCCTAAATCCTGATACTGTGGAGGAGAAGAATCAAGCCATCTGTGCTGTTCATATTTGTATGAATGCTGTACATTTGCAGAGGTGCTGGTAAGGCACTGTTTTCTCTCTGTACTGTCTGTGCAGCCAGCTGTGTGCATGCTGGAGGGGTGTATGTGTGACAGGCTGTTCACATAGCAGGCTGTGAGTGTGGTGTGTGTTCATATTGGGGATTGTGTGCTCTGCCTTTTTGCCAGCTGGACTCTGGAAACAGGGAGCAAAGAAACCTCATCTCCATCAGGCTACCCAATCCAGCAACCTCTAATGTGGGAATATGAATCTTCAATTTGATCTCATGTGTAATACTGGTAAGAAAAAGGGTATTTTTCTACTGCATGTGAACCTGATATGACTCAGGGGCATGTGTCCTTGAGGAACAAAATAGTGGTCTGGCTGAGCTTTCTGTTTTTTCTTCCTGTTTGCTTTTTTGCCTAATTGTTATTTTAATTCACATAGAGGTAAAACAGCTTATTTATAGCTGATTGGAACGGCTTATCTTGCAATGGAGATAAAACTATTTAAAATAATGTGGGGATCAAAGCTTGTTTACTTTATACAGACATCACTTCAGTAGTATAAACATTTCAGCATAAGAAGTTTCAGCCTTCACTGTGGTACACCACAGTGTCTTAACACCAGTATAGATTTTCAGGAATTGATATTTTCCCTAAAATTCTCAGAATAATTAAACAGTAATGATAATTTCTGGAAAAAGTACAGCACATCTTTACACTTATCACAGAGAACATTTCTTGGTGGCCAGACCATGACAAAGAAATTTCTCTGATGTGACTACATATTATACATGTATATCAATTATGAAAATTAAACAAACAGAAAAGAAAACTTACTGCTTTCAAGAGAGCGAAACAGATTGTGAATGCTGTCGTCTTCATTGTTGTTTTTATTAGGAAAAGAGATTATTTTGGGGTTGGCCTAATCTCTTTTCTCCAGAGGCAGACTCCTTTAAAGAGTCATGGGTTTAGTAAAAAAACCCAAAGCAAACAGATAGAGAAAAAATATTTAGTAAAATGTTTCTGAGAAGAACTTGTACCAATCACCACTCTAGGGAAGAAAATAATATTTAGATGGAACATGGAGGATATAAACTCAAATCCTTTATTCGTCTGAGGAAACATGGGCTCATGTTACACATCAAGGTTTTCTAATGCCCTTATTATAAGGTACTTTGGGATTTCTCAGGCTTTATAGCATGGAACTAACTATAAATTGCACAAACTAAAAAGCTGGAGAAATTCTGTGGAGGCTAATTGTATTTTGCTGTGTTATTTTTCAAGTCAACTCCTTGTTCCAGTTATTTTGTGAAACTTGTTCACACACTCAAGTGGGTGTAGCACAAAGGTACCATGGAGGAAATATAAAGATAAGAAATGGCTAATGGCAATGAAACAGGTGTGCTTATGAAGTTCTGAGGAGTGAGATGTTTAATTATATTCTTGTATATATATTGTAGCTGTAGCTAGTAGTGTTCTTATTTAGTGTTTTGGTGTTTGTTAATCTTATTCTTGGAGTATTTTCACTAGTCTTAGTCATAAAATAACAAGGACAGTGGGAATTACAACAAGTTTTAAGGTGACTAAAAATTAGTAGCTGTCATGGTGACCACCATACCCTGTGAATTCAGCCCTTCAAGGTTTTAGCTAGATTCAACAAAAGATCACAATGTTATTTAGTCTAAAAACAAAGATATCCAGATTGCTTTCAGAATTAGTTCATTTGTCTATAAGACTAGCCAATCAGTGAACTATAATGTACAAATAAACATATCAGAAAATCTCATACCTAACTGTACAGAAAAGACTGTTCAGAAATGAATGAACAGTGTTTACAAGAAAGTTGATTGGAAATTCCTCTAACATAGCATTTAAGATTTATTTTAACACAGAAATATCATGGTGTTTATCTATTGATACAGAACTTGGAATTATCTATTTTGTAAATTATCAGTGTATTTGAGAATGTTTAAATAACAATAAATTTTCCAGTTATGCAAATAATGACATACACATTGTACTATCTAAAAAAGATTGGATAAAACTGCATATAAGAACCTGCAAAAAATTTTTTTGAAAACAATGTTTTACTGCATTTTAATACACGTTCAAATTTTGACTTTTATATCTTTTTGGTTTGTGACTGTGTCAGATTATACTGTGACTCATTTTTCAGTTTCTCTGTTTCTTGTCTTTGAATTTGTAAAGATAAAACATTGACCTCTATATAATTCCTACTGTAAGCTTCATGTAAGAATTATGATAAGAAGCACTATTATTTTGTTCAAAATAGGATTTCAGTTACCATGGACATTTCCCTGACAACTCAAGGAAGGAAACTTTTGTTATTATTTTTTAAAAGAGCTTTCAGGAAGGGAAAAGAGAAATGCTTTGTAAAGGATATTGAATTGCTGAGTGAGATGTTCTTTGAGGACTCATGAAAATTAGTTAAAATTAGTTGAGAAGATCCTTTCTGGACCTAGAGAACTAAAGAAATATTACATAAATTAATTTTAAAAAAATTAATATTGGGCTGCACAATTCCAAAAGAGAAGCTCATTTTTATTCATTTTTCTAGGTAGTCTTGTTCCATTTTATGTGATACATTATTGTCTAGCCTCTTACAATAAGCTGAATTTTTGTCTAAGTTTTGCTCCATTTTCACATATCTTTTCTTTGTATGATTCAATAAGGCAATAATTACATAAGTTTTAAAGAATGTCTTTTACCATTATCTTGGTTTAAGACAGTTTAAAGAGGTGGACACTCTAAAATGAGTTACCTCCCTTTAGTTTCAACTGATCTCTTTCCACCAATAAGCAACTACTAGGAGAAGATGTAAGTGAAAAAAATAACAATTTACTAACAAATGTAACAGCAACTGGCATAAAATAAAAATGAGCGATCACTAGATACGAAATTGCTAAATCTTATTAGTGCCTTGTGAAGGGTCACCTAAAATGGTGGGGCACCACCCACTCCCAAGAGGGTCCCAGTGCTGACAGTGTGTAGGGAAATGGTGTCAGATCCTTTCCAAGATGTAGCCTGCCAGGGGCAATTGTGTGCTCTGGGACACAAAGGGACAAGATGGTGGCAATCCCACCAATTTACCAATTTTTGGGCTCAGATAGATACAGAATGCAAAAAACATTTCAGGTTACCCAGGACAATCATTAATTTTAGTTGTTGTGGAGTAAAGAGATGTATGGTGTTTATTTCTCTTATTGTATTACAAAATATATAAAGCTATGTCTTAAAGTGTTGCCGGACATTTTGGGTTTCTAGGTTTACTGCAGTTCTCATTGTTTGCAATGGTTTCTCCCTTACCC